>CM038679.1:667274537-667426096 GCA_021605205.1 Aegilops longissima | reverse complement strand
GATCATAGCTCTTTTAATCTTTCTCGGACATGCACGTCTACTAGTAAAGCCCTAATAGGTTTCCCACAAGTTATTCCAGTCATCAAGATTACCTGATCATAGCTCTCCTTAATAACTATCTTGTAATCAATCTTGGCACACTACACAAACGTCCGAAGAGGTAATACCACAACATGGGTATCTTTTTCATGAAATAACACGTCGTATGTTTATACAATCCCAAAATCCTAGTTGAACTGTCCCAATGTTATGCATGACCAATATCAGTAGTGTGGTTAAAGTTACATGTAGTTCATATTATTTAATAAACTCATCCGTGCCTGTGTATAAGATTTTATTTTTGTTACATTGTGGCGCTTCGATTCAATCGTACACTAATCATGCACGCAAAATGTATACGATCAAGATCAAGGACTCACGGGAAGATATCACAACACAACTCTACAAATAAAATAAGTCATACAAGCATCATAATACAAGCCGAGGGGCCTCGAGGGCTCGAATACAAGTGCTCGATCATAGGCGAGTCAGCGGAAGCAACAATATCTGAGTACGAGACATAAGTTAAGCAAGTTTGCCTTAAGAAGGCTAGCACAAACAGGGATCTGAGATCGAAGAGGCGCAGTCCTCCTGCCTGGATCCTCTAAACTACTCCCAGTGTAATCGTCGGCTGGCTGCTGCGTAGTAGTAGGCACCTCGAGTAGTAGTCGTCATCGGCGATGGCGTCACAGCTCCTGGGCTCCATCGTCAGTTGCAGCAATCGAATAGAGGTAGGGGAAAGGGAAACAAGGCAACCGTGAGTACTCATCCAAAGTACTACGCAAGCAAGGAGCTACACTACATATGCATGGATATATGTGTAAAGGGCCATATCGATGGACCGAGCTGAGAATGCGAGAATAAGAGGGGGATAGCTAGTCTTATCGAAGACTACGCTTCTGGTCACCTGTCTTGCAACAGGTAGAAGAGGGTAGGTTGAAGTCCTCCAAGTAACATCACATAGCAATAATCCTACCGGCGATCCCCTCCTCATATCCACGAGAGAGAGCGACCACCGGTTATGTCCGCACTTGGAAGGGTGTGTTTTATCAAGTATCCGGTTCTAGTTGTCATAAGGTCAAGGTACAACTCCAAGTCGTCCTGTTACGAAGATCACGGCTATTGAATAGATTAACTTCCCTGAGGGTGCACCATCTTACCCAAGACGCTTGATCCCATTTGGCGGACACACTTTCTGGGTCATGCCCGGCGCGGAAGATCAACACGTCGCAGCCCTACCTAGGCTCAACGAGAGGCCAACACGCGGTCTAAACCTAAGCGCGAGTGCAGGCCCATCGCCTGAGCACACACTGCACATTGCGTCTGTGGCGGAAGCAGACCTAGCCTAGTGGCGTTCGGTCCAATCCGCGCGCGCCCGCTCGGTCGTTGGCGTCACGAAGTGCCGGTGATACCACGGCGCCGGATACCCATAACTACTCCCGCGTAGATGGTTAGTGCGTATAAGCTCGTAGCCAACTCAGATCAAATACCAAGATCTCGTTAAGCGTGTTAAGTATCCGCTGAGCGCCGAACAGGCCAGGCCCACCTCTCTCTAGGCGGTCTCAACCTGCCTGTCGCTCCGCCACAAAGATCCACTCATGGTGCTCCACGAGCCGACCGACTTTAGTCTCCACATGTATCATGTATAAAGTATATAGTATATACCCGTGATCACCTCCCGAGTGATCACGGCCCGATAATATAGCACGGCGGACGGACAAGAATGTAGGGCCACAGATGAAAGTGCTAGCATCCTATACTAAGCATATAGGATTGCAGGTAAGGTAACAACAAGTAATAATGCGAAAGCGATAACATGCTACACTACTCTAATGAAAGCAGTATAGAGGAGAGTAGGCGATATTTGGTGATCAAGGGGGGCTTGCCTGGTTGCTCTGGCAAGAGAGAGGGTCGTCAACTCCGTGGTCGAATCTAGGCGGCAGCGGCGTCGGTCTCGTAGTCTACGGAGAGAAGAGGGGAAGAAACAATGAATACCATGTAAGCAGATGCATATCGATGCATGACAAGACAAATAACGATGCTAGGCGTGCCCTAACGTGGTATGAGGTGGTACGGTTAAGAAACATCAGGAAAGTATTCCGGTGTTTACGTGATTTGAGCGGAAGGGCGGAGGGGGAAGTTGCGGTTTCAATAGTTTAGAGGTGTGTGGCGGACAAGCGGACTGCGTATCCAGATTCTTCTCGTCGTTACGAGCAACTTTCATGTTGAAAATATTTTAATCCGAGTTACGGTTAAAAGATATGATTTTCTAAAGATTTTATTAATTTACGGAATTTAATTAATTAATTAATTAATTGAAAAATGGACTTATAGACGTCGGCATGATGTCATCTTGACGTCGGCAGTCAGCGTTGACCGTTGACCTGGTCAACGACATGTGGGTCCGTGGGACCCACATCATCTAACTGTTAGGTTTGATTAGGGTTTAGATTAATCCTAATTATAGTTTAATTAAAATTAACTAGTTAATTAAATTAATTAAACCGATTAATCAACAATTAATTAATTAATTAATTATTTATTTTTATTAATTCATTTTATTTTTATTAATTATATTTATTTAATTCCCTTTTTCTTTTTTCCAAAAAGCGTTACAGGCGGGGCCACAGTCAATTGATGGGAAGTGCGTCTTGGTCAAGGGCTTGCTCTTGGGCCTTCAGCATAAATCGTGCGAGAAGGGCCTTGGCGCGAGGCCGTGGCCTCGGCGGGTCGTCCGCCGGCGTTCAGCGGCCAGAAGCCGGCGGAGGAGGGCTGACGGCGCGAGGGCCAGGAGGCGCGCGAGGAGGGCAGCAGGGGCGTCCGTCCAGGGGCATGGCAGGTCGCGGGTGCTCGGGCGCCACAGAGGCCGTGGCCGGGGCGCAGCCGGCCCAGGGAGCAAGGGGGCGGCCAGGCGGGCGCCGGCCAGGCAGAAGGAGGCCGGCCAGCGAGTGGAGGGGAAGAGCGGGTCATGGCCGGCCACGGGCTAACCGAGCGGTGCCGAGGTGAGGAGGAGCTCCGTGGGAAGGAGAGGGAGGGGCCGGGCGCGGCAGCGGCGTGTGAGGAAGAGGCCCGGCGGGAGGAGGCGCGAGAGGAGGAGGGGCGGCGGGCCGGATCCGGCGACGGGAGCGGAGGGAGGGCTGGTCGAGGGCGGACGGCGGTGGCGCCGTGGCGCGTCGGCCGCCGGCCGGGAGGCGACGCAGTGGCGTCCTAGGGGAGAGGGAGCGAAGGGGAAGCTCACGGGGGTGGGTGCGGGCAGCGTGCTCGAGGGGCGGCGGAGAAGACCGCGGAGGAGGGCGAGGAGGCGGCGCTCGGCGGCAGGCGAGGTGGTCGGGGTCGGCGTGGGGAGCAGGCGTCGGGCGTCTGGGGCGCCAAGGCGTCTGGGTGGCCGGTCGGGAGGAGGTGAGGACGGGGCGTCGGGTGGGGGTGGGGCGCCCGGCGTCGGGGTCGGCAGGATCGGGGCCGATCCCGATCCGGATCGGTGGGGAGGAGAAGGGATCGAGGGGAGGGGGCGTCGGCTAGGGTTTAAATGCCCGGGGGTTATGGGAGTGAGGGGCGGATGGGCCATGGGCGGTCGGTGGGCCGTTATTGATTGGCGGGGGTTTCCCCGTAGTTATTAGGTTTATTTTTCTTTTCTTATTTATCCTTTTCTATTTTAATTCATTTTAAAATATTAGGACACTTTACAAAATGTGTGCACCCCACCATAACTAACTTTGTAATATTTGACAACCCCGAACATTTTAGTTTTAATTTTTTTGGAAACTTTTATTGCCATCATAATTTTGAACTGAATTTGAAACCGTTTTGATTTAACCCGTGATTAACTACGATGATGAGGTGGCGTGGCACCATCAGCGTGAGATTACTGTAGCATGATTATCCGGCGTTACAAATCTCCTCCACTACAAGAAATCTCGTCCGAGATTTAGGAGGTAGAAGGAAAGAGTGCGGGGTATTCATCACGAAGGCGATCCTCGCGTTCCCGGTGGCCGTCTTGAGTGATTTGACCCTTTGGACTTTGAGGAACTTGATCGCCTTCGGCGTGTGCGGTGTTCAGCTTGGTCGAGAATGCGGACGGATGCTCTTTATAGGAGAGGTCCTGTTGCAATTCGAGCACTTCATGATCCACGCTCGGATTGGGTCCTTGAAGCAGCGTCGGAGTTGTGACACGTGGAACACATCGTGAACTGAGAAAGGTTCGACGAAGCTCCAGATTGATATGCCACTTTTCCACGCCTTTCGAGAATAGTGAATGGGCCAATATAGCGAGGAGCTAGCTTGCCCTTGATCCCGCGGTGAGCACCCTTCATTGGTGTAGCGAAGATAGGCCTTTTCGCCAGTTGATAGACCATGTCTTTATGATGACGGTCATAATTACTCTTTTAGCGTGGTGAGCAGTCTTGAGATTCTCGCGAATAATGCGGACTTGTTCTTGGCATGTTGGATAACATCCGGACGAAGAGTGGGCGTTCCCGCTTTCGACCAGTTCGGAGGGTTCGGCACTTTCGTCCATATAACACTTCAAAGGGGCCATCTTGGACTAAGCTTGATAGCTATTATTATAAGAGAACTCAGCATACGGGAGAGATTCCTCCACTTCTTGCGAAGGAAATAACACAAGGTCGAAGCATGTCTTCGAGAACTTGGTTGACACGTTCAACTTGCCCTTGTGACTGCGGATGAAACGCAGTACTGAAAGATAAGTGAGTCCCCATAGCTTCTTGAAAACTTGCCCAGAATCTTGAAGTGAATAAGCTGCCACGGTCCGAGCTGATAACCAGTGGAATACCGTGAAGTGAAACAATTCTGGACATATAGAGCGTTGCAAGCTGACTAGCATTGATCGTTTCTTTGACCGCCGGAAAATGTGCAACTTTAGAAAGCGGTCAATGGCGACAAGAATAGCATCATTACCTTTCTGCGATTTGGGAAATCCGGTGGCGAAGTCCATTTCAACATGGTCCCATTTCCATTCAGGAATAGAGATAGGTTGCAGAGTTCCAGCAGGCCTTTGATGTTACGCTTTGATCTGACGGCAAGCGTCACACTCGACAACATAGCGAGCAATGTCTTGCTTCATATTAGACCACGAGAATCTCGGACGAATGTCTTGATACATCTTCGTACTACCAGGATGGATACATAGAGGCGTATCATGAGCTTCTTTCATAACCTCCTGAGTCATATTCAGGTTTTCCTTCTTACATCGGCACCACTAGGCGGCCTTTGAAGTACAAAGCGCCATCATCAGCAATAGTGAAGAATGAGGATTTCCTTCTTTGAGGTCTCGCTTAAACTTGTAGACTTGAGTCATATCCTGCATTGTCTTTATGGAGCCCACGAGATCGGGTTCGACAGCCAGGGTATAGAGGGAACCACAGGAAACAACACGGAGATTCATCTTGCGGAACTCCGGAGGAGGCGAGTGCACCGGAGGAACAATATGGAGGTTCAGCTTTCTGAATTCTTCAACAAGTGAGGGCTGAACTTTGTGAACCTGAAGGTGGTTGCAGTAAGACTTGCGGCTCAAGGCATCAGCCATTACATTAGCCTTGCCCGGCGTATAGGAAATACCCAAATCAAAGTCTGCAGCAGTCTCCATCCATCTCTGCAGCGGAGGTTCAGGTCTGGCTGAGTAAACAGATACTTCAGACTTTGGTGGTCGGTGAAGATCTACTTAGCGATTACCGAGAAGGTAATGTCGCCATTTGCTTGATGCATGAATGACAGCAGAAGCTCGAGGTCGTGGACTGGGTAGTTCTCTTGAGGCGCAATTGCCGAGAGGCATAAGCAACCACTTTGCGCTCTTGCATTAGGACACCGCCTAATCCTTGACGGAAGCGTCGCGATAAATGACGAAGTCCTTCTTAGTGTCGGGAGGAGCTAGCACTGGGGCGAAGTCAACTTGTCTTTGAGTGCTGGAAACTTTCGACATTTATCATCCATTGGAACTTGATGCCCTTATGCAACAGGTTAGTCGAGGCACGGCAATCTTGGAGAAGTTCTCGACGAATCGACGGCAATAGTGGCGAGACCGAAAAACTTCGACTTGCTTGCGTTCTTGGAGGAGTCAATCGAGAATAGCCTGAACTCTTTCGGGGTTGGCGGCAATACCATCCTTAGAGATGACATGCCCAGATAGGTTACTTGAAGCCAGAATTCACATTTGGAGAACTTGGCATAAAGTTGATGCTCTCGTAGCTTTTCCAGCACAAGACGAAGATGTTCAACGCATGTTCTTCTTCATTCTTGGAAAATATCAGGATATCATCCAGATAAACCACGACGAACTTGTCGAGGTAATCCATGAATATATAGTTCATCAGGCGAGAGAAGGTGGCTGGAGCATTGGTTAAGCCGAAAGACATGACGGTGTACTCGTATGAACCATAACGAGTCACAAAGGCGGTCTTGGGGATATCCTCCTCACGAACACGGATCTGGTGGTAACCCAACCTCAAGTCGAGTTTAGAGAACACTGATGAACCAGCCAGTTGATCATACAGATCATTGATCCGAGGAAGAGGATACTTATTCTGAATGGTAGCTTGATTTATAGGACGGTAGTCTTGGACCAATCGGTTTGTCCCATCCTTCTTCTTGACAAAGAGAAGGTGCTCCCCAAGGAGAGCAACTTGGGCGAATGAAACCACTTTGAAGAGATTTGTCGATTTCCTCCTTGAGCTCAAGGAGTTCATGCGGCGGCATCTTGTAGGGTCGCTTGGCTATAGGAGTGGTGCCTGGTTTCAAGTCGATGACGAATTCGACAGCTCTAGCGAGGGAATCCTGGAAGTTCTTGAGAAAAACGTCCAGGAAATCAATAGCGACAGGAATGTTTTCAATGCCCTCGAGGGTGCGGCGTTCAATGCATTCAATGCATAGAGCCTTGCCTCGGCATCTGAACTGATTTAGCATTGTAGCTTATTATTTCATCGAAGGGTGTAGCAGATGGGCGGTCTTAGTGGCGCAAATGATTGAAGCGAAGATCGCTTTCAACCAATCCATCCCCAATATGAGGTCGATGTTAGGCGTCTTGAGATAATGGGTGAGGCATAGAATTCCAGCCCTTCGATTTCCACGGGGACGTCGACGCCAACCATGGAGGTTTGACATTGTCCCAAGGGGGTTTTTACCACTACCGAAGAGTTCATCTCCTCACACTTAACGTCGTGCTTGTATGCAAAATCTTCTGACATGAATGAATGCGATGCTCCTGAATCGAATAAAACAGATGCAGGTACTGAATTTACGAGGAGTGTACCCATCGCAGTAGCAGGCTGGTCTTGAGCTTCGTTCAGATCAACGTGGTTGGCCTGAACTCGACCATAAGGCTTGGCATTGTTGTTGCGGGGTTGGGTGTTTCCACGGCCAGTCGCTGGAAGGGCCAGCTGATTCTGGTTCTGGTTGCATTCTCTAGCACGGTGCCCTGGTTGTCCACACCTGAAGCACAAACCATTATTGGGGGTGGGAACAGGAGCTTGGGGTGGTGGAGCTGGAAGCTTTGGCTGCTTAGTTGAAGTAGGCAGACGAGGTGTAGCATAGCTCTGTCTTGGAGCAGGTGCATTCAGCTGGTACATGCTGTTGGGAATCCATATCTTACGCTTTTGCGAGGACGGGCCCGAAGATGAGCCCGTGTCACGGTTGCGCCTGTTAGAGCTCTGGTATTCCTGCAGACCAGTTTCGACATTGATAGATTTGTTCACCAAGGCGGCGAAATCAGCAAAGTCGTGCACTAGAAGTGCGAGCTTGATGTCAGCTTAAAGGCCGTCACGGAACTTCTCTTGTCTGCGTGTATCGGTTGCAATATCCTCTTGACATAGCGAGACAAGTCCAGAACTCTCGTGATAAGCTTCAACATCTTGTTGCCTTGGGTGAGGTTGCGAACTCACGCTTCTTCCGGTCCATGACTCCTTGAGGAATGAAGCGGCACGGAAAGCAGCTTGGAAGTCCGGCGGTGATGATTGTTCCAAGCTGGCGAGTACGCCTGTGGCTGTCCCACCATTGAGCTGCGGGTCCCTTCATGAAGAAGGAAGAAAAAGTGACATAGCTGGCAGGGGCTACATCAGCAGACTCCATCTCATAGGTGATGTCACGGAGCCAGTCATCAGCATCCAGCGGCTGGGTTGAGCTGCGGTACACACTTGGGTTGAGGCGTATGAAATCTTGCAGAGTTGTTGTGTTTGGCTGCTGGTTCATATTGGGGCGAGGAAACTGAGCCATCATGTTCTCCATGAACTAGCGATTCATCTCAAGCTGTTGGATCATACCAGCCATGTACTCAGGCGGTGGTAGGAAGTTGCCACCACGGCCACGACCAGCTGGTCTAACCATCCTGCTAATATATAACAGGGGTAGTTCAGCATTTGAGAAATTAAGCAAAGGACAAGAATCATTCATGATGAAACATGCATAATGAAAGCAGCACGATAGGAACTACATAGTAGTCGGCATATCTTACAAAAGGGATCATGCATAGAGTTCGGTACACAGAGTTCAGTACATAGACTAAGACATCATAGGCGGCACGCAGGCTCGCGGCGAATGCATCTAACATTAACAAGCAAGCCTACATCAGTCCCACGCGGTACTGCGGAGGTAGCTGTAGCCCGAAAGCTGGTAGTGTGGCAGCGGATAGTCCTCCACGTCGGTGACACAGGGGCCGGATACTCAGTGCAGAACCCGACGACCAAGTGGCAGAAGAGGACCAAGTGCGGGAGAGTAGCCTCCCACCTCTGGCCAACCGACACCCTGGGGCATCACGGTCCTGGCTGGGTAGATCGCAGAGCGCAGCTCTCGGATCGGACAAAGGGTGCAATAGCGTCGAGCACGGTAAAGGTGCTTGACGGGTGATGTACAACTCGTGGCGAAGAGCTCGGTTAGCTCGATCCAGCCCATTAGCATGCGTAACAAAGTTACGATGGTAGAAGGCTCTCTGGTGACGATGGAGTAGGCAGCGGTGTAGTAACCTCCTCACCCACATCGACGCGATAGCAATGTGCACGAAGGGGAGGTGTCCAACTCCGATACTCTCCACGAAGGCGTGTCGAGCAGCATAAGCAGCATCGTGGACTGCCATATCGATAGTCACCCCAACACCATGTGCGGTGTGCAGCACGATGGTGGAGTCATACTCCCGAGTAGAGGTGGATGATGGCTCGGTACTACTCCTGGTTAAAGTCCCGGTACTCCTCAAAGACGGTGTACTCGGGTGCCGCGATAACCCGATAGGTCATCATCTCTGCTAGCATCGCAGGTGATCCCGAGGCACCAATGGCCGTCGTGTGGCGCACGACCTGCCTCGTGGGTTCCATCTGAAAACAAAGATGTTTCAAAGGAGTCAAATGACGGTGTGGAAATTGACCAAATACAATTCAACAAACAACTATGGCTTTATCCAACTTTGGGGTGAATGTGGTCACGGGATCCTAGTGTTAGTTAGTAAATTCGTTTAACCCGAGTAGAAGAGAGTTCGAGTCCCGAGTAAAGGTCGAGGAGTAAAATATCCTAGTACCACCCGATGGCGGCGTGGGCCCGTAAGGCACACAGCCAAGTTAGTAAAAGTTTTTACAATGTCTAGACTCGACTTGACCAAGGAGTGTGGAAGGGGATTCCTCACAGCAATGGCTCGATACCAACTTGTGACGCCCCCGATTCAATCGTACACTAATCATGCACACAAATGTGTACGATCAAGATCAGGGACTCACGGGAAGATATCACAACACAACTCTACAAATAAAATAAGTCATACAAGCATCATAATACAAGCCAGGGGCCTCGAGGGCTCGAATACAAGTGCTCGATCATAGACGAGTCAGTGGAAGCAACAATATCTGAGTACGGACATAAGTTAAACAAGTTTGCCTTAAGAAGGCTAGCACAAACAGGATCAGATCGAAAGAGGCGCAGCCTCCTGCCTGGATCCTCCTAAACTACTCACGGTAAATGCGTCGTGGGCTGCACGTAGTAGTAGGCACCTCGAGTAGTAGTCGTCATCGGCGGTGGCGTCGCTCCTGGCTCCATCGTCAGTTGCAGCAATCGAATAGAGGTAGGGAAAGGGGAAACAAGGCAACCGTGAGTACTCATCCAAAGTACTACATAAGCAAGGAGCTACACTACATATGCATGGATATATGTATAAAGGGCCATATCGGTGGACTGAATCTGCAGAATGCCGAATAAGAGGGGATAGCTAGTCTTATCAAGACTACGCTTCGGTCACCGTCTTGCAATGTAGAAGAGGGTAGGTTGAAGTCCTCCAAGTAACATCACATAGCAATAATCCTACCCGCGATCCCTCCTCATATCCACGAGAGAGCGACCATCGGTTGTATCGGCACTTGGAAGGGTGTGTTTTATCAAGTATCCGGTTCTAGTTGTCATAAGGTCAAGGTACAACTCCAAGTCGTCCTGTTACGAAGATCACGGCTATTGAATAGATTAACTTCCCTGCAGGGTGCACCATCTTACCCAAAGACGCTTGATCCCATTTGGCGGACACACTTTCTGGGTCATGCCCGCGCGGAAGATCAACACGTCGCAGCCCTACCTAGGCTCAACAGAGAGGCCAAGACGCCGGTCTAAACCTAAGCCGCAGGGTGCAGGGCCCATCGCCGAGCACACACCGCACGTTATGCGTCTGCGGAAGCAGACCTAGCCTAGTGGCGTTCAGTCCAATCCGGCTAGCGCCCGCTCGTCGCCCGGCGTCACGAAGTGCCGGTGATACCACGGCGCGGGATACCCATAACTACTCCCGCGTAGATGGTTAGTGCGTATAAGCTCGTAGCCAACTCAGATCAAATACCAAGATCTCGTTAAGCGTGTTAAGTATCCGCGAACGCCCGAACAGGCCAGCCCACCTCTCTCCTAAGCGGTCTCAACCTGCCTGTCGCTCCGCCACAAAGATCCACTCATGCGTGCTCCACCGGCCGACCCGACTTTAGTCTCCACATGTATCATGTATAAAGTATATAGTATATACCGTGATCACCTCCCCGAGTGATCACGGCCCGATAATATAGCACAGCAGACGGACAAGAATGTAGGGCCACAGATGAATGTGCTAGCATCCTATACTAAGCATATAGGATTGCGGTAAGGTAACAACTGATAGTAACAAGGACGGGCTATGCATCGGATAGGTATAATCGAAAGCGATAACATGCTACACTACTCTAATGCAAGCAGTATAGAGGAGAGTAGGCGATATCTGGTGATCAAGGGGGGGGGCTTGCCTGGTTGCTCTGGCAAGAGAGAGGGGTCGTCAACTCCGTAGTCGAACTGGGCAGCAGCAGCGTCGGTCTCGTAGTCTACCGGAGAGAAGAGGGGGAAGAAACAATGAATACCATGTAAACAGATGCATATCGATGCATGACAAGACAAGTAACGATGCTAGGCGTACCCTAACATGGTATTAGGTTGTACCGGTTAAGGGGGGAAACATCCGGGAAAGTATTCCCGGTGTTTCGTGATTTCGGGCAGAGGAGCCGGAGGGGGAAAGTTGCGGTTTCGATAGGTTAGGGGTGTGTGGCGGATGAACGGACTGCGGATCCGGATTCGTCTCGTCGTTCTGAGCAACTTTCATGTTGAAAATATTTTAATCCGAGTTACGGATTAAAAGATATGATTTTCTAAAGATTTTATTAATTTCTGGAATTTAATTAATTAATTAATTAATTGAAAAATGGACTTATGATGTCGGCATGATGTCATGCCGGCGTCGAGATCAGCGTTGACCGTTGACCTGGTCAATTGACATGTGGGTCCCGTGGGACCCACATCATCTAACTATTAGGTTTAATTAGGGGTTTAGATTAATCCTAATTACGGTTTAATTAAAATTAACTAGTTAATTAAATTAATTAAACCGGATTAATCAACAATTAATTACTTAATTAATTAATTAATTAATTTTATTAATTAATTTTTATTTTTATTAATTATATTTATTTAATTCCCTTTTTCTTTTCCAAAACATTACAGGCGGGGCCACGTGGTCGCGGGGTCTGGGAGGGTGCGTCTTGGTCGGTGTTCAAGGCGCCGACGGGCCTTCCAAATCGGCGGGCGAGAGGACGCTTGAGGCGAGGCGTGGCCTCGGCGGGGTCGCCAGCCGCTTCGGGCAGACAGGCCAAGCGCGGCGAGGCGGCGGCAGACGGCGAGGGCCCGGCAGGCGCGTGAGGAGACAAGCAGGGCGTCCGTCCACGGGCATGGCGGTCATGGGTGCTCCGGGCGCCGACAGAGGCGTGGGCTGGGCGCAGCCGGCCGTGGCAAGGGCGGCCAGTGGCGGGCGCCCGACAGCAAGGAGGCCTGCCAACAGTGGAGGGGAAGAGCGGGTCGCGGCGGCGCAGGGCTAACCGAGCGGTGCCGAGGCGAGGAGGAGCTCCGTGGAAGGAGAGGGAGGGGCCGGGCGGAATGGCCCGGCCATGCAAGGGGGAAGAGGCCCGGTCGAGCGGAGGAGGCGCGAGGGGAGGGGGCACGCTGGCACGGCGAATCCGCGACGGGAGCAGAGGGGAGGGCCGGGTCGAGGCGGACGGCGGTGGCGCGAGCGCGTCGACCGCCGGCCGGGAGGGCGACGCAGTGGCATCCTAGGGGAGAGGGGAGCGAAGGGGAAGCTCACGGGAGGGGGTGTGAGTGCGGGCAGCGTGCTCGGGGCGGCAGAGAAGACCCGCGAGGAGGAGGGCGAGGAGGCGCTCGGCGGCGGCGAGCGGCGGCGAGGCGAGGTGGTCGGGTCGGCGTGGGGAACAGGCGTCAGGCGTCTGGGGGCGCCAGCGTCCCGGGTGGCAGGTCGGGAGGAGGTGAGGACGGGAGGCGTCGGGTGGGGGTGGGGCGCGGCGTCGGGGTCGCAGGATCGGGCCGATCCAGATCCGGATCGGTGGGGAGAGAAGGGATCGAGGGTGGGGCGTCGGCTGGGGTTTACGTCGCCGGGGTTATGGGAGTGAGGGGGGCGGATGGGCCATGGGCGGTCGGCTGGGCCGTTTAGCCCGATTGGCGGCGGTCCCCCAGTAGTTATTAGGTTTATTTTCTTTTCTTATTTATCCTTTTCTGTTTTAATTCATTTTAAAATATTCAGACACTTCATAAAAATGTGTGCACCCCACCATAATTAACTTTGTAATATTTGACAACCCCCGAACATTTTAGTTTTAATTTTTTTTGGAAACTTTTATTGCCATCATAATTTTGAACTGAATTTCGAAACCGTTTTGATTTAACCCGTGATTAACTACAGTGACAGAGGTGACGTGGCACCATCAACGTGATATTACTGTAGCATGATTATCCGGGCGTTACACACATTTCTCAACGTGAAGGTCAAATAAATTGAACCGGTTTTGCTTCTGTTCCATAGGTGCCAGTAAAATGGAAACTACTGTTAAAAGTGCTGCTAATGGAGAAAACACGTCTCCGAAATGACCGATGAGGTACGTAGTCGACATTTCGTTTGAAAACTGTACTTGCAGACACTTCTTTCATACTCGATAAAATCTATTGCCCTTTTGCAGGAAATCTTGAGGAAGCACGGCCATATGAAGTTAGTGTGCTCACCGTCAAGGCTCGCCAAAGTCATGAAAGTGTTGTCATCAGAACACATAGAGAAAATCACAAGCGATACCGTTCTTGGGTGTCTAAACATGATTCGTGAATTTAAACTCCGGTGCATTATGTTGATAAGACTAGCAAAGTGCTTCGATAGTGAGATATCATCCATTACCATAGGTAAAACACCCATTCCTATCACGGCAGAAGACGTGCACCATATATTTGGCCTTGCGATAGAAGGGGAGGATATTGATAAAAAGATGGAAAGTGCACCGGATCCAAATTTGTTTAACACATTTCACAAAAATGGGAGCATTATTCTAGCTGACCTTGAGACAGAGATCTTAAGTGCCAAAACTCCGAACAATGATTTCCTGGCGCGGTTCGTTCTATTCGCTATTGGCACAGTTTTAGCACCAACAACACAATCTTATGTTGACGCGAAATAGCTTAAACTTGTTGCGGATATTAAAAGCCTTCCGAGATTGAACTGGGGATGTTTCACAATGAAACACTTGTTCAAGTCCATACACAAATTTAACTCTCTTGATCAAGTATCTCTACAGGGAAATCTACCTCTGCTTCAAGTTAGTGCAACATCACTAGTTAACATTGTACAATTATTTTTCTTTTCTATATCTCTCTATATTGATGAAGTAACTTATTGTGAAGATTTGGTACTGGGAGCACCTGCGTTCCGGCAAATTGATGTATACTCCTATACCCCCACCATTGGTCACACGATGGGACGAATGCATGTGCGTAATAAGAGCAGAAGCTTACACCTCAGGAGGTCATCATAAAGGACTGGTGTGTTTCTAGATTTGACCCATGTATATATCCGGTAATTTATTTGCTACTACCGATTCATTGTACCTGATTCAAAGGTTGTGATGGGAATTTGTGCTGGACAACCAGAGGCCAACAATAGAAAGGATCCAGGAAGCAAAAAATTTGTACGTGTGGATGAAGGTGATTCATTTCGAGCACAATCACAAGGTCAAAATATGAGTAGCCACCAAGTAAGCACAACAAAGACAATTTTCATTTTCCGAGATCAGTAAAAGGTCGCATCGAAACTCATTCATTTTGCTTTCTTCTGAACGGGGTGTTATTTCGTTTGCACATGTGGAAATGATAGTTGCAGCCCTGAATGCACGCTGTGCTGAGCAAGAAAACAAGATAGGCAGACAGTTAATGGAATTTCAGCATCGATTTGACGCGAAATTCCTCACCCTGAGCGAAGAGTTAATCGACATTAAGAGTAAATATGGCAGTAATCCTAGGCTCTCGCTGCTCGAGGACGAAATTAAGGACTTAAGGAGGGAACTGAAGGTATGTCATGTTGTGCATTTTTTATTGTTATGAATATGTTCCTCCATATTCATTATTGTTATAATTGTTGCAGGAATTAAAAAACCAAAGTAAAGTCAGCCGACAATCCGAGTCACAGAAAGCAGGCGTCGAGGTAATAATTATTGCCCACCACATAAGTAGTATTACCAAACTAATTACAATTGACCATTTTTTGTTGTTGTAGGAACAAGTCAACGTATGCAGTGATCCCTTCATGGCGACTCATAAGTTCGACGCATCCACGCCACGCACTTCGACTCCAACACCAAGTGCCAGACACGTCCTGCCAAACAAGGACGATCCTCAAATCACACCGTTGAAGCCTCTGTTTGATAATGATTATGTGCTCACTGCTGAGCACAAAGAGGTAGCCATTTTCATCCGGGGAACATACGGCCCTGTTGAAGTTGTTCAAATCGGAGACATTCCCCTAAGAGTGGAACAACTGAGGCCAATTTACGATAAAAAAATACAGCTGTGGTGATGTAAGCCCCTTGTACTCCATTGTACATCAACTATTTGAACTATTCGCACATCATTATATGATTACAAATTTGGCAGGTTATTATGGCGTATGCTCACATCAGTGGAGTTGAGACTGATACTACCTCAGTCTTATCCCCCAATGAAACCAGAAAGCTTTTATGAACAAAAGGGGTTATTCCAAAGGGTCGCGGAAGCTCGTGGGTTCAGCGTATTGCAAATAAATTTGTAGGACGCTGGAAGGTACCCGTTTTCCTCACTTTCATATATCGTAATAGATAGTGTAGATGAAATATTTCAGGGGTCCCCCGAAGCATAATTGTTACCTTATATACATTATTCCGTGGAATGAGTCCTCTTTGACTTTACGGAAGGTCCACATCCCGTTGAATGTGAATGATAACCACTCGATGGCAATGGTGTTCAATTTCGACAAAGAAGAGATTCAAATGCTGAAATCCTTGAAAAATCAATTTGACGAGTCCAAGGAAACTGCTCTTGTAAGCTTTATCTTGCTGCCTCTTTACTGTCGCATGGCACATGAACTCCCAAATCACTGTAACCCTTCGTAATACTCGTATTATGCTAGGAGGAGGCGAGTCAGTCCTGCATGGACGAAGCGGTGAAGGATGGCTTGGTAACACCAGCTAAGCCCATCAAATTTACCGACTGGGAAGTAGTACGCTATGACGACATACCGCAACAGAATGACGGGTACGTACGACCTCCTAAATTATTCTTGCCGACACGTCCAAGTTTACTAAAACCTAAACTAAACACTACATGCATTCATGTGCGTTTTTACACTGAAGTACATGTTGACATGGAACGGTGAAGTATTTACCGACAAAGTGGAGCAGGTGAGCCAAACACTATATTTTCTTGTAGAATATCTTATGACTGAACGTTGTGCTGACATATGTGTCGCTTATCAAATGTAGTCACAGATAGATATATTTAGCTGGAAAATACTTTCAAGCTTGCTGCGTTCAGATTGCAACAGTCTTCGCATGGAAACATACAAGTACCCCATAACGGTTAGCGAAAAAGCACAGATATTTTATTTTCTTCACATCTGTCATGACGCTACCGAATGCACTGATGTCTGCTGTACATGCAGAGACGTATGAAGCCCATGTTGCATCGCAACCTATCAATTCACAAGATGATGTCCAAGAAATTATCGGTACTGTTGAGTGCAAGATATCAGACACGTCGAGCTCCCCAAAGGATCCCGACACCCCGAGCTCCCCAAAAAACCGGAGAGGACGTGGACGCCCGAGGAAGCTTGTCGATGAAGTGCAAGCTAAAAAAACAAAAGCTATGGAAGAGCTCAGAGTGAAATTTGATAGCAAGACCATTGCTAAACAAGTGGCTTCTTCAATATCAAGACGATCACGCAAGACAACACAAGCTATATCGAGCCAATTCAAGTTAACCAAATGGTAGTTTAGGTACGTACTGGGTAGCACTGTAGTTAGCACTACTTATGATACATTTGTCATTTACGATTTGGTGATTGAACTTTATCAAACGTGCATTGACGATCGGTGAAAGATTGCTTTCTAACACCAGCTAAGACTGTAAAAAGTAGGGTATGATAACATACCACAATATAGCAATCTCTGATGTCGCAATACATACTTTTGGCAATCACGAACATTATATAATTTTGGCAATTAGGGATGCATGCTCAGTTCTTTTGATTGAACTGCCAATAGGTCATTCTGCCAATCATTTGGATGTAATTTTGGCAATATCTTATAGTACAACCTAAGTGCATGTCAAAAAGTGGCAATAGGTACTTTTGGCAATCATGTGCATGCTACATTTCTGGCAATTACTAATGCATGCTCATTTGTTTTGCTTCAAATGGCAGTATGTACTCCTGGCAAACATTTGTGTGCTCTACTTTTGGCAGCTATTAATACAAGCTCATTTATAATGGTTTAACTGTCCATAGAAATAACTTGAATATCATTATTTCTAAACATACCAAATTCAGTGCAAGATATAGCATTAGCATCTTCAGTTAGAGTCATAACATATACGTACCATATATCACCATAGTGGAGGTATTAGGCAAGGTTGACTGCAATGCACTTAGGGTAGGTGTTTACAAGATAAACAATAGTTTAATGAAGCAACGACGCTTATTAGTAAAGGGTAGACGCTTAATTAGGCACCTATCATGTTCAAATTGGCACTGCTGCTTCAGAAAACCATGTTTATTATTGTTAGCATGTACCTAAGCACGTAGCATTGGAAGTTGGCCATTACCATAAATGAGCAATGTACTACCAAACACTTAAACATAGCATGTTAAACAGTCAGAACCCAAAAGATAAACCGGCGCATAAGTTCAAGCAATACGGTGAGGCAGAAGTATCACACGACAACCATAACATAAAAATAGTCTTAACTAGGGTGGGCCAGCAGTATCAACCAAGCAGCACATCAGATCCTCGGCATCTTGGCTGGATGAGGAGGCCTTGGGAGGTAGAATGGCAGATGCCCCTTCGCGTACTTCCTGAGGAAGGCACCAAAAGCGGCATGTTTAGCCCGGACGTGGGGCTTGCGGTTCCTCCCATTACCACGGCCGATATAGGTGCCATGCATGATCAGTCTGTCATCGTCGCTCTTGATACTCGTGCAGCAGAAGGGGCAGGCTATGTTGCTGTAGAGCCTGTTGGAGCCACTGCGGTATGGGATTTCTCCATTCCGCAGCCTCCTGAGGACGTAGCGGCTCTTGCTGTCCCTGCTCTCCTTACTATCATCCACGTCTTCATCATCTTCCTGTGCGTTAGTTGATCGACAGCTATATCAGATTAGGAATACAGAAATGTAGCATTTCATAAGAGTATCATGTACATTCCTAAAGTAGGAATACAAAAATATGATCAATCAGATGATTCACACAACATGTACCTCATGTATTGCAATATATGTTTATGTATTATTTGTTATCTTTCTTGTTCTTTTTTCTTTGCTTTTCCTGTGTAGCGGTTCTCCCCTCTAAAGTACTCCTATTTGTACAATCTAAGTTGACAATTAACTAAAGGGTTCAGGTTTTAGGGTATAAACAAATAACTTTACTGCATTCAAGCACATATTTTAGTTCATACTGAAAATAGATAATTCCAAAAACAGGATCATTTCTTGCCATTTCTTGCAACAATATTTTGTATGATCTGGTTTTATCATAAAGAGATACCAGACAATATCTAATTTAATGATATTCAAACTAGATGAGTACATACTACAAAGTAAAACTACCACATCAACAAACAAAAGATTGCCCTCACTTGATATTTTGAAGACAACAAAATATATGAATCAGGTCATGAATTATGTATAAAAACAGAGAAATTTTGGATTGAGGTACATCGGCTGCGAACATAAGAAATTGTGGCTTTAATTACTCATCCTTGTTGCTAATAATTACATAGGGTGCGTACATAAGAAACTCTGCAATGAATTACTTACTGCAATCAAAAAATGTCTTCACAATATAGCTGTATGGCTTCATGATTTTTATCAAATAAACTAGTTTTTCTGAGAACTAAATAAATGTACTGTTTACTAGGTCTCAATAGATTTGGTAATCATACTGAAAATAAGATGCATAGTTCACTTCATTATATGGAAATCATGAAGCTCATAGAAAAAGTTTGCGCTGTTAAGGTATGAAAGATTCTATAAGAAAGGAGAAAATGTGGTATCAGCTTTGTGCATATGGAGCATTATGATTACGCTTAGTAATGGAAAATTCTATATAGTAAGAATGCAATAGAAAATCTTGTTGCTATAAATGTATTGTTGCATGGACTTGGCATGCATGATTACTGATGCGGCATAGTTTCATGGATTGGTTTGTGCAAGAGAAGAACTAATCCATGTTTTTTGTCAATGGCAGGCAGTGGCCGTAAATTGCTACTGCATGCATCAGTACTGACGAGATGCATGACTCGATGATGTGGCCCAGTTTCATGCATACCAAAAGCAGATAATGGGTTGCCACTATTGAAGAACGAAGCATAGTTTCATGAATAGCAAAACCAGATAATGGGTTGCACAATTGAGGAACAGAGCATAGTTGTAACAGGGGTTCTATTGATTTAAACTCTCATCATTGATAGCCTTGTTGGTACTAGCGAGGCACACGTGCATTGGGCGTGAAAGCAACAGTTAATGTCAATTATTTCAGGTCCACTTACATTGCTATGCTACTGTAGCAATAGATTTTTTTTGTGTTTTCTTTAATAAAGTGATAATGTTTGTGCATATTATGCATTCAGATTCACAAAGTTCAAAGCATTAGCAATTCATTTAGAAGAAAAGAGTTTGCGCTGTTAAAGTATCCAAGATTCTAGAACAATGGAGAAACATAGTGCTATGAGGTTGTTTGTGCCATAGATAGCATTGTGCTTGAGCTTACAAATGGAATATTCTATATAGTACGCATGCTTGGAATTTTTCTTTTGTAGTAAATAAGATATCAAATGGCCAAAAATGTTGGGATTTCCCATCTGTCCACCGTTGGATTGGCTTCATCCAACAGCAAATATTCAAAGTTGTTTCCAGAGTACAGGTTTTAAAAGTTACCATTTATAGAAGCTCAAGCACCGTTGATAAATATTTACTGTTGCATGTCAACTTTTCATGTTCTAGATATTAATCATTGATCCTCTTGTTGACTGTCATGAAATAAACAACTTTGTAGGAAATTTTCCATCCACTCAAACATGTCTAAATGAATCCTACGTTTTTAGTATGCACAATAAAACACTCATACAATCCTGTAGGATTCAAGATGACATGCCACTCTAATCCCATGTTTTCCATATTCCTGCGTTTTGGAAATCGTACGAATCAAAGAGGTGATACCTAACAAATCCACTCTTTTCTACAGCAGAACTGATTATGACTACTGTTGCACGCGCAGGGAGATTTTAGGCCTACATGACTACTGTTCCATGCCAGGTTTTAGATTGAAGGGGTTTCCTTCCAAATGTACGAAACAAATAGTACTAATCCTAACCCTAAGGGAGAGATCAAGAAACATAACCTATCTGGACGAAATATAATTTGTGCTGCATGCAATTTAGGAGAAAACCCCAAGGGAGAAAACCCCAAAAACAGAGTAGGAGAGAATAGAACAGAATAGAGTAGTACCTCCAAGAGCTCATCGTCGACCTCCTCGTCGAACTCGACGGCCTTTTCGTGCACCTTCTGAGCGTCGAGGTCGGCCTCCTCGTAGTAATTGTCGATGAGCTCGTACTGCTCGCGCTTCCGCTTGACCCTCTGCTCCTCCAGCTCCACCGCCACCTCCTTCTCCACCTGCTCCCCGACCGCAGGCTCGGCCGTTGCTACGGAGGCCGGAGCAGTCACAGCAGATGGTGCACCGCCTCCCGTCGCCGCGACGGCTCCCTCGGTCGCGCCAACCGCGGCGGCAATGACCACAGGAGGCTTCTCCACTGATTCTACCGTAGCGTCCTTCTCCACCGCAGCGTCTTCAAGGCCGGCCTTCATCTTCCGACGACGAAGGGCAAGGGAGGTGGTTGCTGGCTCGTAGGAGGTAGGGTTCGAGGTGAGAGGAGAGGGTTTTTGCTGATTTGGGAAGAAAAGCAGCAGGGGTGGGGGGTAGGGGAGGCGGCCTTTATTTGGCATGTGGGGTGGACGTTTGGAGTTACCGAGGCTAGACGCATGGCATCGTGCGCTCGTGCACGCCCCAATCACTTTCATTTAATTTTTGTCATGAATTTGCATATTTTTTTACTTGTGGTTTAGCGACAAAATTGCACAAACCACCTACTTTTGGTGTTACTTTTGCATAGAACACCTACTTTACAGGTTTGTTGCACAAAAAACACATATTGGGGTAATTTGTTGCAGCTAGGTCTAATCCGCCATTTTGGGTGGGTTGACATGATTTCTGACAAGTGGGTCCAGTTTGTAAGTGCACCGTGAAAAAAAACATTCCACATCAGCACCCAACTAGAACTGTGCAAAATTTACAAATAGGTACTCTAGAAATAATTCTCATTGTTTCTGGGCCCACAGAAATGAACTATTGACAGTTTTGTTGTTCCCACATAACATCTTGGCACACAAGAGCATGCTCCAAAGTTGTTCTCCTTCGACACACAGACGCTATAACGACGGACATGTACCAGTAATATTCACACTGCACATGTCGATACCATCTTGACCAACACGCAACAACATTGGTCTCATTGGACTCACACATGCCATAAGGGGTCCAAATCATTCACCAATTCTTCTAGTCACGTTCCACACCAAGATGCGACAATGAACCGACATGTATCAATCTTGATCTCTTTGCACAAATAATTGGTATAAGGGCCAGATGCACCAATATATGTCACAATGCACTGACACATGTCACTTGGGCCAACACGCACCATGCCCACAAACAAGGAACAAATGAGCCTATAGGATCCACATGCACCGATAAACTACGTCTCGACATGCAACAACTTTTTGTAGTCACATTGCACGCACAGTGCATACCAAGACACGCCAACGGCCCGTCATGTAGCAATCTTCATGTGTTTTCACTAATCATGGTCTCTTTGGACTCACGGATGCCATAAGGGCCAAATGCACCAATATTTACATGTTGCACTCAAACGTGCCACTTGGGCCAACATGGATAATGGTTTTTTACTAGCAAGGATCACATAAGCCATTATATAGTGTTGGTACCCTAGCTAATAACAACATATATCAACATTGGTCCTAGTTGAAGCTTCATAGGACCACTTATGCCACACATGGAGCACAGGCTCGGTGCATGGTTTTTTTCGTGTGTCTGTGTCTGGATAAATGTCTTAAGGAGAGGCAACTTGGTTCGGCCAAACACACTGCATCAGCCGAACTGGCTAGACCCTTTACCACACACCTGCATGGCCCTAGTGATGTCTACTACACAACCTTCTTCTTGTAGACGTTGTTGAGCCTGCAAGTGCACAGGTTTGTAGGACATTAGAAAATTTCCCTCAAGTGGATGACCTAAGGTTTATCAATCCGTGGGAGGCGTAGGATGAAGATGGTCTCTCTCAAGCAACCCTGCAACCAAATAACAAAGAGTCTCTTTTGTCCCCAACACACCCAATACAATGGTAAATTATATAGGTGCACTAGTTCGGCGAAGAGATGGTGATACAAGTGCAATATAGATGGTAGATATACGTTTTTGTAATCTGAAAATATAAAAACAGCAAGGTACCAAGTGGTAAAAGTGAGCGTAAACGGTATTGCAATGATAGGAAACAAGGCCTAGGGTTCATACTTTCACTAGTGTAAGTTCTCTCAACAATAATAACATAGATAGAGCATATAACAAGCCCTCAACATGCAACAAAGAGTCACTCCGAAGACACTAATAGCGGAGAACAAACGTAGAAATTATGGCCGGGTACGAAACCACCACAAAGTTATTCTTTCGGATCAATCTATAAAAGAGTTTGTACTAGAATAACACCTTAAGATACAAATCAACCAAAACCCTAATGTCACCTAGATACTCCATTGTCACCTCAAGTATCCGTGGGCATGATTATACGATATGCACCACACAATCTCAGATTCATCCAACCAACATAAAAGAACTTCAAAGAGTGCCCCAAAGCTACTACCAGAGAATCAAGAACATGTGCCAACCCCTATGCATAGGTTCCCAATGTCACGAAACCCGCAAGTTGATCACCAAGACATACATCAAGTGTTCTCATAAAATACTCAATCCGATAAGATAAATTCAAAGGGGAAACTCAATTCATCACAAGAGAGTAGAGAGGGAGAAAGATCATAAGATACAACTACAATAGCAAAGCTCGCGATACATCAAGATCGTATCACCTCAAGAACACGAGAGAGAGAGAGAGATCAAACACATAGCTACTGGTACATACCCTCAGCCCCGAGGGTGAACTACTCCCTCCTCGTCATGGATAGCGCTGGGATGATGAAGATGGCCACGGTGATGGATCCCCCCCTCGGCAGAATGCGGAAGGGGTCCCGATTGGTTTTTGGTGGCTCTGGAGGCTTGCGACGGCGGAACTCCCGATCTAACTTCTGTTTTGGAAGTTTTAGGGTAGGTATATATGGGTGAAAGGAGTACGTCGGTGGAGCTACGGGGCCCCACGAGGCGGCGCGCCTGGGGAGGCGCGCCCCCACCCTCGTGAGCACCTCCGTATCTTCGACGTGGGGTCCAAATCCATCGGTGGGTTTCCTTCCAAAAATAACTTCTCCAGCTTGATTTCGTCCTGTTTTGACTCCGTCTGATATTCCTTTTCCTCGAAACACTGAAATAGGCATAAAACAACAAATCTGGGTTGGGCCTCCCGTTAATAGGTTAGTCCCAAAAATAATATAAAAGTGGAAAATAAAGCCCAATATTGCCTAAAACAGTAGATAATATAGCATGGAGCAATCAAAAATTATAGATACGTTGGAGACGTATCAAGCATCCCCAAGCTTAATTCCTGCTCGTCCTCGAGTAGGTAAATGATAAAAAGATAATTTTTGATGTGGAATGCTAGTTGGCATAATTTCAATGTAACTCTTCTTACTTGTGATATGAATATTCAGATCCGAAAATTTTAAGACAAAAGTTCATATTGACACAGAAATAATAATACTTCAAGCATACTAATCAAAGCAATCATGTCTTCTCAAAATAACATGGCAAAAGAAAGTTCATCCCTACAAAATCATATAGTTAGGCTATGCTTCATTTTCGTCACACAAAGATGTTCCCAACTTCTATACCCCGATGACAAGCCAAGAAATTGTTTCATAGTTAAATAATCTCAAACTTTTTCAACCTTCACGCAATACATGAGCGTGAGCCATGGATATAGCACTATGGGTGGAATAGAATATGATGATGGGATTGTGTGGAGAAGACAAAAAAAGAGAAAGTCTCACATCAACGAGGCTAATCAATGAGCTATGGAGATGCCCGTCGATTGAGGTTAATCCAAGGAGTAGGGATTGCCATGCAACGGATCCACTAGAGCTATGAATGCTCAACAAAAGAAAACTAGTGGGTGTGCATCCAACTTGCTTGCTCATGAAGAACTAGGGCATTTGAGGAAGCCCATCGTAGGAATATACAAGCCAAGTTCTATAACAAAAAATTCCCACTAGTATAGAAAGACAACTTATGAGACTCACTATATGAAAAACATGGTGCTACTTTGAAGCACAATATATGAGACTCACTACATGAATAACAAGGTGCTACTTTGAAGCACAAAATATGAGACCTACTACATGAAGAACATGGTGCTACTTTGAAGCACAGGTGTGGAAAAAGAGATAGTAGCATTGCCCTTTTCTTTTCTTTTTTTTTGGGCCTTTCTTTTTTTTATTTTGGCCTTTCTTTCTTTTTTGTTTGGGAAATTCTCTAATAATGATAATCATCACACTTCTATTGATTACAACATAAGGATTACAACTCGAAACTAGAACAAGATATGACTCTATATGAATGCCTCTGGCGGTGTACCGGGATGGTGCAATGAATCAAGAGTGACATGTATGAAAAATAATGCATGGTGGCTTTGCCACAAATACAATGTCAACTACATGATCATGCAATGGCAATATGACAAAAGTAATGTATGTCATGATGATGATGAACGGAATGGTGGAAAGTTGCATGGCAATATATCTCGGAATGGCTATGGAAATGCCATAATAGGTAGGTATGGTGGTTGTTTTGAGGAAGATATAAGGAGGTTTATGTGTGATAGAGCGTATCGTATCACGGGGTTTGGATGCACCGGCGAAGTTTGCACCAACTCTCAAGGTGAGAAAGGGCAATGCACGGTACCGAAGAGGCTAGCAAAGGCGGAAAGGTAAGAGTGCGTATAATCCATGGACTCAACATTAGTCAAAATAACTCATATACTTATTGCAAAAATTTAGAAGCCATCAAAAATCAATTACTACGCGCATGCTCCTAGGGGGATAGATTGGTAGGAAAAGACCATCGCTCATCCCCGAACGCCACTCATAAGGATGCACAAGCCAGGTACACTTCATGTTTCAAATTTGTTACACAACTTTAACCATACGTGCATGCTACGGGATTTGCAAACTTCAACACAAGAATTTCTCAAATTCACAACTACTCAACTAGCACGACTTTGATATTATCACCTCCATATCTCAAAACAATTATCAAGTATCAAACTTCTCTTAGTATTCAACACACTCATAAGAATTCTTACAAATCTCGTATGCTTAGCATATTATGATTATTTAAGCAAATTACCATGCTATTAAAGACTCTCAAAATAATCTAAGTGAAGCATGAGAGTTCAATAGTTTCTTTTAAAACAAATCCACCACCGTGCTCTAAAGGATATAAGTGAAGCACTAGAGCAAAAAGTATCACGCTCAAAAGATATAAGTGAAGCACATAGAGCAAAACTATCAAGCTCAAAAGATATAAGTGAAGCACATAGAGTATTCTATCAAATTTCAATTCATGTATGGCTCTCTCATTTAATAATTTCAGATCTTGATACTTTATTCAAACAGCAAGCAAAGCTAAATAAAACTACATTGCAAGGATAGCACAACTCATGTGAAGAAGCAAAAACTTAGGCTCAACGGATAGTAACCGATAGTTGTTGAAGAAGAAAGGTGGGATCTTTATGCTTGCCGAATGGTTATCGACGATAATCACCCGGTTATGTTAATTAACCGCTTTGATTGAAACCGTCCTAATACAAAAATCAAAACTAAGACAAACGATAAAAAGTTTCGAAAATAAATTCTAAAATGTTCGGGGGTTGACTAATATAGCTAACCTAATATTGGTGGGGTGCACTAATTTTTGTAAATGCTCTAGCTTGATTAAATAAAATAAAAACAGAAAGGGAAAAATAATAAAAGAAAAACAAAATAAAACAGTGGAGGGGAAGACCCCCCCTGGCCCAGCCAGCCGGCCCCCCTCCCCCCTTGGCCCATTCCCCTCCCCCCATCCGGGCCGGCCCACCGGCCCAGCCGCCGGCCACTTACCCCTCCCCACCCCACGGCTAACCCTAGCCGACCGCATTCCCCCCCCGCGCCCCTCGCCTCTCCTCCCAAGACTGATCTGGATCGGGCGGAGGAAACCCGACAGAACCACCCGCCGCCCCCCACCTGCGCCCGCCCCCGCCGCCCACCGCGCCCCGGACCTCCTCCTCCACCTCCCGACTCATGGCCTCCCCTCCTCCCCTCCGTCGCCCCAGTGCGAACCACCACCATGGCTCGGCCTCGCCCTCCCGTCGCGGGCGCTTCCCGACCCCTTCCCTTGGTCTTCCCGGCCCCGTCGAGCCCGCCGCCTAGACCCGGCTCCCCTGTGAGGCTCCCTCTTTTCCCCCTTTCCGTCGGCGACCGCTCCGGCCGCCAGCTGAACCCCCCCGGCTCCCTTCTCACCCGCTCGTCGCCGTGGCCCCGACCGGCCCGTCGCCCGGTTCGATCGCCCATGACATGCAGCCCCCCCCGTTCCTCTTCCTTCCCCTGCCGGATCCGACCGGCCCCACCACCGCATGGCTTCCCCCCCTTTCCTCCGACGGCGCCCTAGCGGCGCCCCAGCCCCTCGTTCCCCGTTCGGCGCCCTCGCCGCCTCCCGACCGAGCCCCTCGTTCGGCCACCGCCCAAACCTGCCCCGCTCGTCGCCCGACTCGCTGGCGCCGCTTCGCCGCCGGCGTCGCGTCGTCGGCCTCGCGCCTGCCCCGTGCCTCGGCGCCCGATCCCCGGATCGCGCCCGACCGCCTCGGTTCGTGCCCGATTCGGGCGTAGCCGTCGCCCGCACTCCACTCGCCTGATTGGCCTCGGGCCCAGCAGCGTGGGGCCCCACCCAAAAAAAAAAAAACAAAAGAACGTTTTTAATTAAAAACAGAATAAAAATGAAATAAAAATGAATTAAACTAATTAACTAAATAATTAATTAATTAATTAATTAAGTAATTAATTAAACTAATTAATTCTAAATTAATTAACCCCTAATCATTAATTAACTTAATTAACTAAGGTTAATTAACCTTGATTAGGCTAATTAAATTAATTAGTCATTAGTGTATGCCATGCGGGACCCACCTGTCAGGGTTGACTCAGTCAACCCTGTTGAATGATGACGTCAGCATGACATCATGCTGATGTCATAAATGCATTTTCGAAATTAATTAAATAATAAATAAAATTCCAGAAATTAATAAAATCTTTTAAAAATCATATCTTTTAATCCGTAATCCGGATTAAAATAATTCCAACATGAAAGTTGCTCAGAGCGACGAGGCGAATCCGGATCGCGATCCGTTCGTCCACCACACATCCTAACCTATCGAACCTGCAAACTTTCCTCTCCGGTTCATCACGTCGACAGACGTCCGGGCAGGATAACTTCCGGATGTTTTCCCCCTAACCAAGTACCCTCTTACCACGTTAGGGCACGCCTAGCATCGCTTCTTGGCATGTCATGCATCGTTATGCATCTGTTACTTGTATTCATTGTTTCTTCCCCCTCTCCTCTCCGGTAGACTACGAGACCGACGCTGCGGTGGCAGTTCGACTACGGTGTTGGCGACCCTCTCTCTTGTCGAGCAACCAGGCAAGCCCCCCTGATCACGGATATCGCCTACTCTTCTCTATACTGCTTGCATTAGAGTAGTATAGCATATTCTTGCTTTCGGATATCCTATCTTTCTGCATAGCTTTGTCCTTGTAACTTATGTTGTTACCTTACGCAATCCTATATGCTTAGTATAGGATGCTAGTACTTTCATCTGTGGCCCTACTTTATTGTCCGTCTGCGCGTGCTATACTATCGGGCCGTGATCACTCGGGAGTTGATCACGGGTATATACTATATACTTATACATGATACATGTGGAGACTAAAGTCGGGTCGTGATGGAGCACCATGAGTGGATCATTGTGGCGGGCGGCAGGCAGGTTGAGACCGCCTAGGAGAGAGGTGGGCCTGGCCTGTTCGGGTTCGCGGTTACTTAACACGCTTAACGAGGTCTTGGTATTTGATCTGGGTTGGCTCTGAGCTTATCGCACTAACCATCTACGCGGGAGTAGTTATGGGTATCCGGCGTCGTGGTATCGGCCGGCACTTCAGACGTCGTGACGGAGCGGCGCTACCGGATTGGACTGGAACGCTCTGGGCTAGGTGCGCTTCGGCACGTCGCATAGCGTGCTTGAGTGTGCTTTCGAGGCGATGGGCCCAGACCCTGCGCGCTTAGGTTTAGACCGGCGTGTTGGCCTCTCACAGCCTAGGTGGGGCTGCGGCGTGTTGATCTTCAGCGGCGGGCATGACCGAGAAAGTGTGTCCGGCCAAATGGGATCAAGCGTCTTTGGGTAAGATGGTGCACCCTGCAGGGAAGTTAATCTATTCGGATAGCCGTGATCTTGATAACAGGGCGACTTGGAGTTGTACCTTGAGCTTATGACAACTAGAACCGGATACTTGATAAAACACACCCTTCCAAGTGCGGATACAACGGTGGTCGCTCTCGCTCGGGGTTATGAGCGGGGATTGCGGGTAGGTTTATTGCTATATGATGTTACTTGGAGGACTTCCATTGTCCTCTTACATGCATGCAAGACAGGTGTCGAAGCGTAGTCTTCGTTAAGACTAACTATCCCCCTTATTACGGCATTCTGCAGTTCAGTCCTTGATATGGCCTTTACACATATATCCATGCATATGTAGTGTAGCTCCTTGCTTGCAGTACTTTGGATGAGTACTCACGGTTGCCTTGTTCCCCTTTTCCCCTACCTCTACTCGATTGCTGCAATCAGGCGATGGAGCCAGGAGCGACGCGCCGCCTATGGCGACTACTACTCGGGGCGCCTACTACTACGTGCAGCCCGGCGATTTACCAGAGTGACCTAGGAGGATCCCGAGCGGGAGGCCTGCTCCTCTTCGATCTGTATCCCAGTTGTGCTAGCCATCTTATGGCAACTTGTTTAACTTATGTCTACGTACTCAGATATTGTTGCTTCCACTGACTTCGTCTATGATCGAGCACTTGTATTCGAGCCCTCGAGGCCCCGGCTTGTATTATGATGCTTGTATGACTTATTTTATTGTAGAGTTGTGTTGTGATATCTTCCGTGAGTCCTTGATCTTGATCGTACACATTTGCGTGCATGATTAGTGTACGATTGAATCGAGGGTCCACAAGTTGGTATCGAGCCATTGCTGTAGAATCCCCTTCCACACTCCTTGGCGAAGTCGAGTCTAGACATTGCAAAACTTTTACTAACTTGGCTGTGTGCCTTACGGGCCACGTCGCCATCGGGTGGTATTAGGATCTTTTACTCCTCGACCTTTACTCGGGACTCGGACTCTCTTCTACTCGGGTTAAGCGATTTTACTAACTATCACTAGGATCCCGTGACCGCATTCACCCGAAGATGGATATAGCCTTAGTTGTTTTTGGAATTGTATTTGAACAATTTCCACCTGTCATTTGACTCCTTTGAAACGTCTTTGTTTTCGGATGGAACCCACGAGGCAGGTAAATGCGCCACCACGACGGCCATTGGTGCCTCGGGATCACTGCGGTGCTAGCGAGATGATGACCTATCTGGGTTATCGCTGGCACCTGAGTACACCGTCTATGAGGAGTACCAGGACTATAACCGGAAGCAGACAGCGCCATCGTCCACCTCTACTCTCGGGAGTATGAGTCCACTCTTGTCTGCACACCGCACATGGTGTTGGAGTGACCATCGATATGGCAGTCCACGATGTTGCTTATGCTGCTGCGACACGTCTTCGTGCGAGTATCGAGAGTTGGACACCTCCCCTTCGGGCACATTGCTATCGCGTCGATGTTGGTGAGGAGGTTACTACTGCTGCCTACACCATCGTCACCAGAGAGCCCTTCCACCATCGAACTTTGTTACGCATGCGATGGGCTGGATCGAGCTAACCGAGCTCTTCGCCACGAGTTGTACATCACCCGTCGGCACCTCTACCGTGCTCGGCGCTGATGCACCCTTTGTCCGATCCGGAGAGCTGCGCGTTCTGCGATCTACCCAGCCAGACCGTGATGCCCCGGGGTGTCGGTTGGCGGGCGTGGGAGGCTACTCTCCGCGCTTGGCCCCTTTCGCCACACGGGCGTCGGATTCAGCACCGAGTATCCGCGGCCCCAGTCAGCGACGTGGAGGACTATCCTTTGCCGCACTACCACTTTGAGGCTGACTACCTCCATGATGCAGCGTGGGACTGATGTAGACTTGCTTGTTAGTGTTTGATGTATTCGCCATGAGCTGCGTGCCGCCTATGATGTAGTAGTCTATGTCTTGGACTCTATGTATCGAACTCTATGCATGATTCCTTTTGTAAGATATGCCAACTACTATGTAGTTCCCATCATCTGCTTTCATTATGCATGTTTCATCATGAATGATTCTGTCTCTTGCTTAATTTCTCAAATCTGAACTACCTGTTATATAATAGCGGGATGGTTAGGCCAGCAGGTCGTGGTCGTGGTGCCAACTTCCCACCACCGCTTTGAGTACATGGCTGGTATGATCCAACAGCTTGAGATGAATCGCCAGTTCATGGAGAATATGATGGCTCAGTTCCTCGCCCCAATATGCACCAAAGCACCCAAGCGGAACAACTCTGCAGGATTTCATACGCTGAACCCCAGCGTGTACCGCAGCTCAACTCAGCCTTTGGATGCGGATGGTGGCTCCGTGACATCACCTATGAGATGGAGTCTGCTGATGTAGCCCACGCCAGCTATGTCACCTTTGCTTCCTTCTTCTGAAGGGACCCGCAGCTCAATGGTGGGACAGCCACCGGCGTACTCGCCAGTTGGAACACTCATCACTGGCGGACTTCGGGCTGCCTTCCGTGCCCGCTTCATCCCTCAAGGGGTCATGGACGGAAGAAGCGTGAGTTCATAACCTCACCCAAGGCAACAAGACTGTTGAAGCCTATCGGCGAGTTCTTGGACTTGTCTCGCTATCTTGAAGAGGATATTGCAACCGATGCACGCAGACAGGAGAAGTTCGTGGCGGTCTTCAAGTCGACATCAAGCTCGCACTTCTAGTGCACGACTTTGCTGATTTCGCCACCTTGGTGAACAAAGCTATCAATGTCGAAACTGGTGCGCAGGAATACGAGCTCTAACAGCGCAACCGTGACACGGGCTCATCTTGGGCCCGTCCTCGCAGAAGCGCAAGATATGGATTCCCAACAGCATGTACCAGCCGAATGCTTCATTTCAAAGCGAACTATGCTACACCTCGTCGCCTACAACTAAGCAGCGAAGCTTCCAGCTCCACCACCCCAAGCTCCTGTTCCCACTCCCAATAATGGCTTATGCTTCAAAAGCGGACAGCGAGGGCACCGTGCTAGAGAATGCAACCAGAACCACAATCAGTGGCCCTTCCAAAGAGCTGGCCGTGGAAACAACCAGAACCGCAACAACACCGGCAAGTCTTATGGGCAAGCTCGGGCCAACCACGTTGATCGAGCGAAGCTCAAGACCAGCCTGCTCTTGTGATGGGTACACTCCTCGTAAATTCAGTACTGCATCTGTTTTATTCGATTCAGAGCATCGCATTCATTCATGTCGAGGACTTTGCATACAAGCACGGCGTTAAGTGTGAAGAGATGAACTCTTGATAGTGGTAAAAACCCCATTGGGACAATGTCAAACCTCCATGGTTGGCGTCGGCGTCCCGTGGAAATCGAAGGGCTGGAATTCTATGCCTCCCCATTATCCTCAAGGCGTCTAACATCGACCTTATTTTGGGGATGGATTGGTTGAAAGCGCATCTGGCGTCAATCGTTTGCGCCACTAAGACCGTCCATCTGCTGCACCCTTCGATGAAATCGTAGCTACAATGCTCGTGCGGTTCAAGATGCGAGGCAAGGCTCTATGCATTGAATGCATTGAGCGCCGCACCCTCGAGGGAATTGAAAACATTCCTGTCGTATGCGATTTCCAAGGCGTCTTTCTGAAGAACTTCGAGGATTCCCCTGCTAGAGCTGTCGAATTCGTCATCGACTTGAAACCAGGCACCACTCCTATAATGGCGCGCCCTACAAGATGCCGCCGCATGAACTCCTTGAACTAAAGGAGGAAATCGACAAATCTCTTCAAAGCGGTTTCATTCACCCAAGTTGCTCACCTTGGGGAGCACCTTCTCTCTTTGTCAAGAAGAAGGATGGGACAAACCGATTGGTCCAAGACTACCGTCCTATAAATCAAGCTACCATTCGAATAAGTATCCTCTTCCTCGGATCAATGATCTTTATGATCAATTGGCTGGTTCGTCGGTGTTCTCAAACTCGACTTGAGGTTGGGTTACCACCAGATCCGTGTTCGTGAGGAGGATATCCCCAAGACCGCATTCGTGACTCGTTATGGTTCATACGAGTACACCGTCATGTCTTCGGCAACCAATGCTCCAGCCACCTTCTCTCGCTTTGATGAACTATATATTCATGGATTACCTCGACAAGTTAAATGCGTGGTTTATCTGGATGATATCCTGATCTATTCCAAGAATGAAGAAGAACATCTGAACATCTTCGTCTTGTCTTTGGAAAAGCTACGAGAGCATCAACTCTATGCCAAGTTCTCCAAGTGTGAATTCGGCTTCCGAAGTAACCTACCTTGGACATGTCATCTCTAAGGATGGTATTGCCGTCAACCTGAGCGAGTTCAGGCTATTCTCGATTGGACTCCTCCGAAGAGCGTTAAGCAAGTCGAAGTTTTCTCGGTCTCGCCAGCTATTGCCGTCGATTAAATGAGAACTTCTCCAAGATTGCCGAGCCTCGACTAACTTTGTTGCATAAGGCGTCAAATTCCAATGGATGAGATAAATGTCGGGAAAGTTTCCGAGCACTCAAAGACAAGTTGACGATCGCCCGATGCTAGCTCCTCCCGATACTAAGAAGGACTTCGTCATTTATCGCGGCGCATCCGTCAAGGTTTAGGCGGTGTCCTAATGCAAGAGCGCAAAGTAGTTGCTTATGCCTCTCGACATTCGCCCTCACGAGGAGAACTACCCAGTTCATGACCTCGAACTTGCTGCTGTCATTCATGCGCTAAAGCAGTGGCGACATTACCTTCTCGGTAATCGTTGCGAGATCTACACTGACCACCAAAGTCTGAAGTATCTATTTACTCAGCCAGACCTGAACCTCCGTCAGCAGAGATGGATGGAGACTATTGCAGACTTTGATTTGGGTATTTCCTATACGCCAGGCAAGGCTAATGTAATGGCTGATGCCTTGAGCCGCAAGTCTTCTGCAACCACCTTGAGTTCACAAAGTTCAGCCCCACTTGTTGAAGAATTCAGAAAGCTGAACCTCCATATTGTTCCTCCGGTGCACTCGCTCCCCTCCTCCGGAGTTCCGCAAGATGAATCTCCGTGTTGTTCCCCAGGGTTCCCTCTATACCCTGGCTGTTGAACCCGATCTCGTGGGCACCATCAAGACGATGCAGGGATTTGACTCTGAAGTCTACAAGCTTAAACAAGACATCAGGAAAGGAAATCCCTCATCCTTCACTATTGCTGATGATGGCGCCTTGTACTTCAAAGGCCGCCTAGTGGTGCCGTGTAAGAAGGAAAACCTGAATATGACTCGGAAGGTTATGCAAGAAGCTCATGATACTCCTCTATGTATCCATCCTGGCAGTATAAAGATGTATCAAGACATTCGTCAGAGATTCTGGTGGTCTAATATGAAGCAGGACATTGCTCGCTATGTTTCTGAGTGTGACGTTTGCCGTCGTATCAAAGCAGAACATCAAAGGCCTGCTGGAACTCTGCAACCTATCTCTATTCCGGAATGGAAATGGGACCATGTTGAAATGGACTTCGTCCTTTGGATTTCCCAAATCGCGAAAGGTAATGATGCTATTCTTGTCGTCATTGACCGCTCTCTAAAGTTGCACATTTTCGGCGGTCAAAGAAACGATCACGCTAGCCAGCTTGCAACTCTCTATATGTCGAGAATTGTTTCACTTCACGGTATTCCACTGGTTATCGAGTTCGGACCGTGGCAGCTTATTCACTTCAAGATTACGGGCAAGTTTTCAAGAAGCTATGGGGACTCATTTATCTTTCATCTGCGTTTCATCCATGATCTCAAGGGCAAGTTGAGCGTGTCAACTAAATTCTCGAAGACATGCTTGAGCTTGTGTCGTCTCATTCGGCAAGAAATGGGAGGAATCTCTCCCGTATGCTGAGTTCTCTTATATTAATAGCTATCAAGCTAGTCGAAGATGGCCCCCTTGAAGTGTTATATGGGCGAAAGTGCGAACCCCTCGAACTGGTCGAAGCGGGGAACGTCCACTCTTGGTCCGGATATTATCCAACATGCCAAGAACAAGTCCGCATTATTCGCGAGAATCTCAAGACTGCTCAGTCTCGTCAAAAGAGTAATTATGACCGTCATCACAAAGACATGGTCTATCAACTTTGGCGAAAAGGCCTATCTTGGCGTTACACCAATGAAGGGTGCTCACCGCTTCGGGATCAAGGGCAAGCTAGCTCCTCGCTATATTGGCCCTTTCACTATTCTGGAAAGGCGTGGAAAAGTGGCTTATCAACTGGAGCTTCCATCGAACCTTTCTCAGGTTCACGATGTGTTCCACGTGTCCCAACTCCGACGCTGCTTCAAGGACCCAATCCGAGCTGTGGACCACGAAGTGCTCGAATTGCAGCAGGACCTCTCCTATAAGGAGCATCCGGTTCGTATTCTCGACCAAGCTGAACGCCGCACCCGTCAGAAGGCGATCAAGTTCCTCAAAGTCCGATGGTCGAATCACTCAAGACGAAGCCACACAGGAACGCGAGGATCGCTCTGAGATGAATATCCGCACTCTTTCCTTCTACCTCCTAAATCTCGGGACGAGATTTCTTGTAGTGGAGGAGATTTGTAACGCCCGGGTGGTTATGCGACAGTAATCACCCCGGTTATGTTAATTAACCCGCTTTGATTCGAAACCGTCCTAATACAAAAATCAAAACTAAGACAAACGATAAAAAGTTTCGAAAATAAATTCTAAAATGTTCGGGGGTTGACTAATATAGCTAACCTAATATTGGTGGGGTGCACTAATTTTTGTAAATGCTCTAGCTTGATTAAATAAAATAAAAACAGAAAGGGAAAAATAACAAAAGAAAAACAAAATAAAACAGTGGAGGGGAAGACCCCCCCCTGGCCCAGCCAGCCGGCCCCCCTCCCCCTTGGCCCATTCCCCTCCCCCCATCCGGGCGGCCCACCCGCCCACCACCGCCACTTACCCCTCCCACCCCACGGCTAACCCTAGCCGACCGCATTCCCCCCGCGCCCCCTCCCTCTCCTCCTTTTTTTGATCTGGATCGGGCGGAGAGGCCCCGACCGAACCACCCCGCCCCCACCTGCCGCCCGCCCCCGCCCGCCCGCGCGGCCGGACCTCCCTCCTCCACCTCCCGACTCGCCGGCCCTCCTCCCCCAGTCGCCCCAGTAGCGAACCACCACTCCACCATGGCTCGGCCTCGCCCTCCCGTCGTCAGGCGCTTCCCGACCCTTCCCTTGGTCTTCCCGGCCCCGTCCGAGCCCGCCGCCTAGACCCGGCTCCCCCTGTGAGGCTCCCTCTTTCCCCCCTTTCCGTCGGCGACCGCTCCGGCCGCCGCGCAAAACCCCGCTCCCCTCTCACCCCGCTTTCGTCGCCGTGGCCCCGACCGGCCCGTTGCGGTTCGGTGCGCCCATGACAGCACAGCGCCCCCCGTTCTCTCTTCCTTCCCCTGCGGATCCGACCGGCCCGGCCACCGCATGCTTCCCCCCCCTTTCCTTCCCCCCCCGACGGCGTCCCTTCCGGCGCCCTAGCGGCGCCCGAGCCCCTCGTTCCCCCCCCGTTCGGCGCCCTCGCCGCCTCCCGACCGAGCCCCTCGTTCGCCACCGCCCAAACCCGGCCCGCTCGTCGCCCGACTTCATGGCGCCGCTTCGCTTGCCGCGGCGTCGTCGTGGCCTCGGCCGCGCCGGCCCCCGTGCCTCGGCGCCCGATCCCCACAGATCGCGCCCGACCGCCCACAGTTCGTGCCGATTCGGGCGTAGCCCGCGTCGCCCGCACCCACCTGCCCGATTTGGCCTCGGGCCACTGACGTGGGGGCCCCACCCCAAAAAAAAAAACAAAAGAACGTTTTTAATTAAAAACAGAATAAAAATGAAATAAAAATGAATTAAACTAATTAACTAAATAATTAATTAATTAATTAATTAAGTAATTAATTAAACTAATTAATTCTAAATTAATTAACCCCTAATCATTAATTAACTTAATTAACTAAGGTTAATTAACCTTGATTAGGCTAATTAAATTAATTAGTCATTAGTGTATGCCATGCGGGACCCACATCGGGGTTGACTCGATCAACCTGTTGAATGATGACGTCGGCATGACATCATGCTGATGTCATAAATGCATTTTCGAAATTAATTAAATAATTAATAAAATTCCGAAATTAATAAAATCTTTTAAAATCATATCTTTTAATCCGTAATCCGGATTAAAATAATTCAACATGAAAGTTGCTCGAGCGGCGAGGCGAATCCGGATCGCGATCCGTTCGTCCACCACACATCCTAACCTATCGAACCTGCAAACTTTCCTCTCCGGTTCATCATGTCGGCGAGACGTCCGGAACAGGATAACTTCCGGATGTTTTCCCCCTAACCAAGACCCCTCTTACCACGTTAGGGCACGCCTAGCATCGCTTCTTGGCATGTCATGCATCGTTATGCATCTGTTACTTGTATTCATTGTTTCTTCCCCTCTCCTCTCCGGTAGACTACGAGACCGACGCTGCGGTGGCGGTTCGACTACGGTGTTGTGACCCTCTCTCTTGTCGAGCAACCAGGCAAGCCCCCTTGATCACGGATATCGCCTACTCTTCTCTATCTGCTTGCATTAGAGTAGTATAGCATATTCTTGCTTTCGGATATCCCATCTTCTGCATAGCTTTGTCCTTGTAACCATTGTTACCTTACGCAATCCTATATGCTTAGTATAGGATGCTAGTACTTTCATCTGTGGCCCTACTTTCTTGTCATGCGCCGTGCTATACTATCGGGCCGTGATCACTCGGGAGTTGATCACGGGTATATACTATATACTTATACATGATACATGTGGAGACTAAAGTCGGGTCGGTGATGGAGCACCCATGAGTGGATCATTGTGGCGGAGCGGCAGGCAGGTTGAGACCGCCTAGGAGAGAGGTGGGCCTGGCCTGTTCGGCGTTCACGGTTACTTAACACGCTTAACGAGGTCTTGGTATTTGATCTGGGTTGGCTCTGAGCTTATCGCACTAACCATCTACGGGGAGTAGTTATGGGTATCCGGCGTCGTGGTATCGGCCGAAATACTTCAGACGTCGGCGGACGGAGCGGCGCCCGGATTGGACTGAACGCTTCTTTGGGCTAGATGCGCTTCGGCACGTCACATAGCGTCTTGAGTGTGCTCGAGGCGATGGGCCCGGACCCTGCGCGCTTAGGTTTAGACCGGCGTGTTGGCCTCTCTGTTGTGCCTAGGTGGGGCTGCGGCGTGTTGATCTTCAGCGGCGGGCATGACCCAGAAAGTGTGTCGGCCAAATGGGATCAAGCGTCTTTGGGTAAGATGGTGCACCCTGCGGTGAGTTAATCTATCACGGATAGCCGTGATCTTGATAACAGGGCGACTTGGAGTTGTACCTTGAGCTTATGACAACTAGAACCGGATACTTGATAAAACACACCCTTCCAAGTGCGGATACAACGGTGGTCGCTCTCGCTCGGGGTTATGAGCGAGGGATTGCGGGTAGGTTTATTGCTATATGATGTTACTTGGAGGACTTCCATTGTCCTCTTACATGCATGCAAGACAGTGTCGAGCGTAGTCTTCGTTAAGACTAGCTATCCCCTTATTCGGGCATTCTGCAGTTCAGTCCACGATATGGCCTTTACACATATATCCATGCATATGTAGTGTAGCTCCTTGCTTGCAGTACTTTGGATGAGTACTCACGGTTGCCTTGTTCCCCTTTTCCCTACCTCTACTCGATTGCTGCAATCGACGATGGAGCCAGGGGCGAGCGCGCCGCCTATGGCGACTACTACTCGGGCGCGCTACTACTACGTGCAGCCCGGCGGCGACCAGGGAGTGACCTAGGAGGATCCCGAGCGGGAGGCCTGCTCCTCTTCGATCTGTATCCCAGTTGTGCTAGCCATCTTATGGCAACTTGTTTAACTTATATCTGTACTCGAGATATTGTTGCTTCCGCTGACTTCGTCTATGATCGAGCACTTGTATTCGAGCCCTCGAGGCCCCTGCTTGTATTATGATGCTTGTATGACTTATTTTATTGTAGAGTTGTGTTGTGATATCTTCCGTGAGTCCTTGATCTTGATCGTACACATTTGCGTGCATGATTAGTGTACGATTGAATCGAAAGCGTCTGAAGTTAGTATCGAGCCGATTGCTGTAGGAATCCCCTTCCACACTCCTTGGCGAAGTCGAGTCTAGACATTGCAAAACTTTTACTAACTTGGCTGTGTGCCTTACGGGCCCACGTCGCCATCGGGTGGTATTAGGATCTTTTACTCTCGACCTTTACTCGGGACTCTGGACTCTCTTCTACTCGGGTTAAGCGATTTTACTAACTATCACTAGGATCCCGTGACCGCATTCACCCGAAGATGGATATAGCCTTAGTTGTTTTTGGAATTGTATTTGAACAATTTCCACCTGTCATTTGACTCCTTGAAGCGTCTTTGTTTTCAGATGGAACCCACGAGGCAGGTCGTGCGCCACCACGGCGGCCATTGGTGCCTCGGGATCACTGCGGTGCTAGCCGAGATGATGACCTATCTGGGTTATCGCTGGCACCCTGAGTACAACGTCTGTGAGGAGTACCGGGACTATAACCGGGAGCGATGCCGCGCCATCGTCCACCTCTACTCTCGGGAGTATGAGTCCACTCTTGTCTGCACACCGCACATGGTGTTGGAGTGACCATCGATATGGCAGTCCACGATGCTGCTTATGCTGCAGCGACACGTCTTCGTGCGAGTGTCGAGTTGGACACCTCCCCTTCGGGCACATTGCTATCGCGTCGATGTTGGTGAGGAGGTTACTACTGCTGCTGCCTACACCACTTTGTCACGGAGAGCCCTTCCACCATCGAACTTTGTTACGCATCGCGATGGGCTGGATCGAGCTAACCGAGCTCTTCGCCACGAGTTGTACATCACCCGTCGGCACCTCTACCGTGCTCGGCTGATGCACCCTTTGTCCGATCCGGAGAGCTGCGCGTTCTGCGATCTACCCAGCCAGGACCGTGATGCCCCGGGGTGTCGGTTGGCGGGCGTGGGAGGCTACTCTCCCGCACTTGGCCCCTTTACGCCACACAGGCGTCCGGATTCAGCACCGAGTATCCGCGGCCCCAGTCACAGGCGTGGAGGACTATCCACCGCCGCACTACCAGCTTTGAAAGAGCTACCTCCATGATACAGCGTGGGACTGAGGTAGACTTGCTTGTTAGTGTTTGATGTATTCGCCGCGAGCCTGCGTGCCGCCTGTGATGTAGTAGTCTATGTACTGGACTCTATGTATCGAACTCTATGCATGATTCCTTTTGTAAGACATGCCAACTACTATGTAGTTCCCATCATGCTGCTTTCATTATGCATGTTTCATCATGAATGATTCCTGTCTCTTGCTTAATTTCTCAAATGCTGAACTACCCCTGTTATATAATAGCAGGATGGTTAGGCCAGCAGGTCGTGGTCGTGGTGCCAACTTCCCACCACCGCCTGAGTACATGGCTGGTATGATCCAACAGCTTGAGATGAATCGCCAGTTCATGGAGAATATGATGGCTCAGTTCCCTCGCCCCAATATGCTCCAGCACCCAAACGGAACAACTCTGCAGGATTTCATACGCCTGAACCCCAGCGTGTACCGCAGCTCAACTCAGCCACTGGATGCGGATGACTGGCTCCGTGACATCACCTATGAGATGGAGTCTGCTGATGTAGCCCCTGCCAGCTATGTCACCTTTGCTTCCTTCTTCCTGAAGGGACCCGCAGCTCAATGGTGGGACAGCCACCGGCGTACTCTGCCAGTTGGAACACTCATCACCTGGCCAGACTTCCAGGCTGCCTTCCGTGCCGCGTCATCCCTCAAGGGTCATGGACGGAAGAAGCGTGAGTTCCATAACCTCACCCAAGGCAACAAGACTGTTGAAGCCTATCGGCGAGAGTTCTTGGACTTGTCTCGCTATCTTGAAGAGGATATTGCAACCGATGCCGCAGAGCGGGAGAAGTTCGTGACGGTCTTCAAGGCGACATCAAGCTCGCACTTCTAGTGCACGACTTTGCTGATTTCGCCACCTTGGTGAACAAAGCTATCAATGTCGAAACTGGTCTGCAGGAATACGAGAGCTCTAACGGTATAACCGTGACACGGGTTCATCTTGAACCCGTCCTCGCAGAAGCGCAAGATATGGATTCCCAATAGCATGTACCAGCCGAATGCTTCTGTTTCAAAGCAGGACTATGCTACACCTCGTCTGCCTACAACTATGCTACTCCTATCATCAAATAGAATCATTAAACAAGCAAACATATGCAAACAATGCAAACATAACAGCAATCTGCCAAAACAGTATAGTCTGTAAAGAATGAAAGATTCATCATACTTCCCTAACTCCAAAAATTATGAACTAAAATTCCCACTGTAATAAATTTATCAGAACTAAATATGCAAAAACATTCAACATTATACCACTCTCTGACTTTTCTAGAGAATTTTTGCAACAGCGGTAAACTTTCTGTTTTCAAACAGCAACATGCATACTTGCAAAATAAGCATGGCAAAGGCTATCCTTGACTTTTTTTTTATTGAAACTAAATATTCAAAACACTAATCTAACTAACAGCAAGCGAAACAAAACAAAATGACTTGACGCTCCAAGCAAAACACATATCATGTGGTGAATAAAAATATAGCTCCAAGTAAAGTTACCGATGAACGAAGACGAAAGAGGGGATGCCTTCCGGGGCATCCCCAAGCTTAGGCTCTTGGTTGTCCTTTAATATTACCTTGGGGTGCCTTGGGCATCCCCAAGCTTAGGCTCTTGCCACTCCTTATTCCATAGTCCATCGAATCTTTACCCAAAACTTGAAAACTTCACAACACAAAACTTAACAGAAAACTCGTAAGCTCCGTTAGCGAAACAAAACAAAACACCACTTCAAGGTACTGTAATGGAATCATTATTTATTTATATTGGTGTTAAACCTACTGTATTCCAACTTCTATATGGTTTATAAACTATTTTACTATCCATAGATTCATCAAAATAAGCAAACAACACACGAAGAACAGAATCTGTCAAAAACAGAACAGTCTGTAGTAATCTGTAACTAAAGCAAACTTATGGAACTCCAAAAATTCTAAAATAAATGTTTGGACCTGAGTAATTTGTCTAGTAATCATCTGCAAAAAGAATCAACTAAATAGAACTCTCCAGTAAAAAGTTATAGCTAATGTCGTGAGCGCTAAAGTTTCTGTTTTTTACAGCATGATCATAAAGACTTCACCCAAGTCTTCCCAAAGGTTATACTTGGCACAAACACTAATTAAAACATAAAACCACATCTAACCAGAGGCTAGATAGATTATTTATTCCTAAACAGAACCAAAAAGCAAGAAACTAAAATAAAATTGGGTTGCCTCCCAACAAGCGATATCGTTTAACGCCCCTAGCTAGGCATGATGATTTCAATGATGATCACATAAAAGATAGGAATTGAAACATAAAGAGAGCATCATGAATAATATGACTAGCACATTTAAGTCTAACCCACTTCCTATGCATATGGATTTTGTGAGCAAACAATTTATGGGAACAATAATCAACAAGCATAGGAAGGCAAAACAAGCATAACTTCAAAAATTTAAGCTCATAGAGAGGAAACTTGATATTATTGCAATTCCTACAAGCATATGTTCCTCCCTCATAATAATTTTCAGTAGCATCATGAATGAATTCAACAATATAACCAGCACCTAAAGCATTCTTTTCATGATCTACAAGCATAGAAATTTTATTACTCTCCACATAAGCAAATCTATTCTCATCAATAGTAGTGGGAGCAAACTCAACAAAGTAACTATCATGTGATTGAAAATTAAGATCAAGATGAAAAGTTTCATGGTTATCATTATTCTTTAAAGCATACGTGTCATCACAATAATCATCATAGATAGGAGGCATGCTTTCATCATAGTAAATTTGCTCATCAAAGCTTGGGGAACAAAAAATATCATCTTCATCAAAAATAGCTTCCCCAAGCTTGTGGCTTTGCATATCATTAGCATCATGGATATTCAAGGAATTCATACTAACAACATTGCAATCATGCTCATCATTCACATATTTTATGCCAAGAATTCTACGTAATTCTTCTTCTAGTACTTGAGCACAATTTTCCTTCCCATCATACTCACGAAAGATATTAAAAAGGTGAAGCGTATGAGACAAACTCAATTCCATTTTTTGGTAGTTTTCTTTTATAAACTAAATAGTGCTAAAACAAGAAACAAACAGATTCGATTGCAAGATCTAAAGATATACCTTCACTTACATAGCCTCCCCGGCAACGACGCCAGAAAAGAGCTTGATGTCTACTACACAACCTTCTTCTTGTAGACGTTGTTGGGCCTGCAAGTGCACAGGTTTGTAGGACAGTAGCAAATTTCCCTCAAGTGGATGACCTAAGGTTTATCAATCTGTGGGAGGCGTAGGATGAAGATGGTCTCTCTCAAGCAACCCTGCAACCAAATAACAAAGAGTCTCTTGTGTCCCCAACACACCCAATACAATGGTAAATTGTATAGGTGCACTAGTTCGGCGAAGAGATGGTGATACAAGTGCAATATAGATGGTAGATATAGGTTTTTGTAATATGAAAATGTAAAAACAGCAAGGTAACAAGTGGTAAAAGTGAGCGTAAACGGTATTGCAATGATAGGAAACAAGGCCTAGGGTTCATACTTTCGCTAGTGTAAGTTCTCTCAACAATAATAACATAGATAGATCATATAACAAGCCCTCAACATGCAACAAAGAGTCACTCCGAAGACACTAATAGCGGAGAACAAACGTAGAGATTATGGTTGGGTACGAAACCACCACAAAGTTATTCTTTCGGATCAATCTATAAAAGAGTCCATACTATAATAACACCTTAAGATACAAATCAACCAAAACCCTAATGTCACCTAGATACTCCATTGTCACCTCAAGTATTCGTGGGCATGATTATACAATATGCATCACACAATCTCAGATTCATCCAACCAACATAAAAGAACTTCAAAGAGTGCCCCAAAGCTACTACCAGAGAATCAAGAATGTGTGCCAACCCCTATGCATAGGTTCCCAATGTCACGAAACCCGCAAGTTGATCACCAAGACATACATCAAGTGTTCTCATAAAAGACTCAATCCGATAAGATATCTTCAAAGGGGAAACTCAATTCATCATAAGAGAGTAGAGGGGGAGAAACATCATAAGATCCAACTACAATAGCAAAGCTCGCGATACATCAAGATCGTATCACCTCAAGAACATGAGAGAGAGAGAGAGAGAGAGAGAGATCAAACACATAGCTATTGGTACATACCCTCAGCCCCGAGGGTGAACTACTCCCTCCTCGTCATGGATAGCGCCGGGATGATGAAGATGGCCACCGGTGATGGATCCCCCCTCCGGCAGGGTACTGGAAAGGGGTCCCGATTGGTTTTTGGTGGCTCTGGAGGCTTGCGGCGGCGGAACTCCCGATCTAACTTATGTTCTGGAAGTTTTATGGTAGTAGGTATATATGGGTGAAAGGAGTACGTCGGTGGAGCTACGGGGGCCCCACGAGGCAGGGGGCGCGCCCAGGGGGAGGGCACGCCCCCCACCCTCGTGAGCACCTCCCGTATCTTCTGACATGGGGTCCAAGTCCATCAGGTGGGTTTACTTCCAAAAATAACTTCTCCAGTTGATTTCGTTCCATTTTGACTCTGTCTGATATTCCTTTTCCTTGAAACACTGAAATAGGCATAAAATAGCAAATCTGGGTTGGGCCTCCGGTTAATAGGTTAGTCCCAAAAATAATATAAAAGTGGAAAATAAAGCCCAATATTGCCTAAAACAGTAGATAATATAGCATGGAGCAATCAAAAATTATAGATACGTTGGAGACGTATCACCTAGTTTGAATCCCCGTGAGGCAGTTGGAAATGCCAAAAAAATTATGGGTACCGACACATGGATTCCCCTTGTCATCCACACAAACGTGCCACCACATGTACCACATTTGGCTAAGTGCACCTAGTACTCCACATCATTTTCAACTTCTTCGTCCCCTTCCCGACAAGCGTCACGGCCGCCAGCTCCCGACGACGGCTCTCTTCGCCGCCGGATCTGCGCGGCCGCCGCCAACTCTGGCAAGTAGGTGAGATCTCCCCTCATCCCCCTCGTGAATCTTCTTCCCTTCCCAAACCGCATGCATCTCCCTCCGGGCGTAGATCTGATCCAGAATTTTATTTGATACATGCGGTAGATGATTTGTTCATGGATATGATGGTTCTTTGATATATTGATGGATGTCGTAGTGTAGGATCTGAGACGTACCAGGGAAAAGAGAGGCCCTGTCCAAATCAAAATGAGGCCCTATGTGTGAAAAAATAAATCAAAATAATTCATCTGTTCTTCACTATAGTATGTAGTACTGACATTTGATTGGATTGGATTGGGATTTATTAGGTAGATGATACTGGCATTGCCATTGTCATTGGCATTGCTTTTTTAGGTAGATGATAGTACACACATTTAATAGGCATTGCATTTTAGGTTATCACTATGATTTATTATATGTATGATCTTTGTATTGTACTATGGTTGCGTACAATTCAACTTAGAGTTCAACTTGTTCTGTGTAGAATGGAGGAAGTACCGTGTGGACGGTGCAAGTCACGGTGCCGTACCAGCCTTTGTACTGCCACGCTGTTCGGCATCTACTTCCAGCCTACTTTTGTTTTTGCAGCGGTAACAATTTATATGAACCTTCTGACAGTTCATTATTTTGTTTTTATTGCTATTTCCACTAATGCATTATCTTTGTTATTTGTTTTTATCTTGCACAGATCGTCCCATGCAATGTGAGATTGGCATTCAATGAGCTCGTCGGAGACACCGTGACCTTTGACGCTCTTGGGGGGCGTATACTATGCAGGTCGATAAGGGGCGAACGATAACCCAGATTGGAGGAGATGAATGGGATCGTTTCATCGCCCGCTTGCATCTTAGTGGGGGTGAATTGATCAGCCTCTCCTTGAGAGGAGAAAGGCCCAGGATTTCTATTATCTATCTGAATTTGATTTCCGATAGTGAGGATGAAGTTCATGAGGAGGACGATCGTGAGGATTCAGATGATGATGAGAACCCACTTGATGAAGCACTCTATGCCCAAAGACTGAGGCTGAGCGGCGAGGAAACGTGCAACCTCTGGGACATGCTTCCGCTACGTGAAGACTACGTCGGGATGCCATTCGTGACCCGCCTCAGAAGGACGAATGTTAAACAGCATCTCATGGTATGTTACTTACTGTGGTAATTACATGATATGCATGCTTAATTAGTGTAGTAGTTGATATGATATGCATGTTGTAGTAATGTGATGATATGCCATGTCTAGAATTCATTTAGTGCAGAATATTTTATGGTATGCATGTGTTGTACTAATGCGATACATGCTTATGTAGTGTAGTAATATGCGATGATATGGTTAGTGTACGTAGTAATCTAATGATATGCTTAATTACTGTAGTAATTTGATGATTAGCGTCTAGTGTAGTGATGTGATGATATATATGCTCAGTGTTGAATCCAATGATATATGTGTCTTGAAGTGTATGATTTTTTGATAATTGCACGTGACATGCTCATATATCATATCAACTATTTTCAAAAATTACCTAAGAGGTTATCTGTTAGCTGTGGCATCGAGCCGCGTGAAGAAGGCATGGCTGCTGGACTACGCCTTACCAGAACGGGCTCCATCACCACTTGTGCCTACGCAGTGGACACGGACGGTAGCACTGTCTTCAACTGGGCGGGGTGGAAGAAGTTCCTTCATGGCAAGAATCTTCGGGTAGGTCAGGCCATCCTACTCACTGTTGCGAACACTCGTCGCCGTGACTTGAGGATGATGATCACCATCAACCTCATTTAGAACTGGTTGGGCCATGTTTCGATGTGAAATGAACTTGGTATGTTAGCTCTTATTTCCGAGTACTTGCCATGTATTACCGTACCTATCTATATATATCTAGGTTTAGTAAATGGGCCATGTGTCGCTGTGAAATGAACTTGTTATGTTTGGGGCTTGTTTTGCTGTTGCCCCAGCAGTTATTTGAGACTTCCTTGAACTTGAATCTGTCTTGACTTGTTGTTGGATGCTTGGTGCTGCTGCTTTATAGTATAAAGCTGGGGGTTGGGGGACCCTTTTTCGTAGGTTCGGTTAATGGGGTTTAGTTCTAATTGTAGTAATTGTTTTCTTTTCCATACAATTCTGAACCAAAACTACACATGGCACAACCTTCTGTGATTAGTTCCATTCGTAACTAGTACTCCCTCTGTAAACTAATATAAGAGCATTTAGATTACCAAAATAGTGATCTAAGCGCTCTTATATTAGTTTACGGGGGGAGTATTGAAGAGCAGCCACAGAGTTCCATTCACAATTTACTTGAATTTTTGTTTTCATGGATAAACAAAATAGGAAGCTAGCAAACTTATTTAACGAGACAAGCAAACTATGTACTTGATGACATAAGTAAACTTGTTCAACCCTGACAAATAGGACATAAACAAACTGGTTCAACTCTGACACACATTACATAAACAAGCTGGTTTAACCCAAGAAAAGCAAACTACAAATTTCCAACAACAAGATAAAGGACAAGCACAAGCGCAAGCAACACGAAGGCAGACTTTGATGTCTCCTCATCCCGCATAGTGGCAGTGGTAGTAGGGGTCCGCTTCCTGCTCTTTTGAAATTTCCAGACCTCTTTTGATGTTGTCGATTATCTTCCACGACTTGTAGGTGGCATACGCATCTATTGTTGCGTACTCGATGAGGTAATCTGGCAGTGGACTGTCACCCCACAGTTTATGGTCTGCCTGCCTGTCGATCTTCTTCTTCATCTTGCTGTAGAATAGGTGGATGACGCTGGCTGCAACATCAGCCAAGGAGTCGTACGGTTTTCCTTTGTATGGAACTCTCTAGTTGCGCTGAATGTCAATGTGCTTGTTGGGGTTTATCTCCAAACCAGACAACTTCAATTTGTCCTTGTCATTTTTAATGCTGAAACCGGCAAAGGTGAACAACTTCTCCTCCTGTAGGAGTTCTTTGAGGCGATTTGGCCTGCTAGGGGAGAGACAAGTGATGAATACATGGAGTACTAGTGTTTATTTTTCAAGATTTAATCTTCTGTTTTTTACAGTTTACAAGTGAATAATACATGGAGTAGATGCTTATACAGTATAAGTCATGGATGAATGTAGTTCAGAAACTAGTACACAAAGTTCTGAAATTAAAATCAAGTACACCATGTTATTTTTCTTTTCGGAATATATAGTTTAGTCAATAATCTATTTGCTTTCTTAGTGTCAGTTTTCTGTTGAATAAAATAACTTATACATCTTCTTCACCAAGTTCTTAAGTTTTTTTAGTGGTGAAAATAACACCAGACCAAGTTCAGAAACTACTTCACTACATCAAGTTCAGAAACTACACTAATGAGTCAAGATGAGAAACTACACTGGTACATCAAGCTCACAAATTAATCTTGTGCAACAATTTCAGATACTAATCAAGTGCATCAGGTTCAAAATATATTCTAGTGCATCTAATTTGAGGAGCTGCACTAGTGCATCCATTTTCACAAACTACACTAGTACATCTAGTATGAAACTAGTCTAATGAAATTTCGAGGGAGCGGTATTGATGAATGGAAGAGGGTGAATGAGTAGATTTTTCACCATTTTGTGGCCGCCGTGATGTGGTACACGAGGCAGAGACCCTCTACGCTGATCTGCAGAACTGCTGCCATCTGTGGAGGTTCATCATCTTTGGTAAACTCCACATCAACGCCAATGATGTGGGGGTACGAGCCGCAGGCGCTCCTCCTGATCCTAAAGATCACCTCGTCGGCCTTGTCTGGTTCGCTGGTGCAGACGACCTCTAGCGTCTCCTTGCCGTGGAGCTCAATCCCTTTGAGGGTTACGGTGTACTCGCGCTTGTGACCGGGAACGTGAACGACGTCGAGGTTGCCGCTCTTGTCGGACGTCTGGCCACAATGACGCTTGCCAGACGCTTCCTCCGCCATTGCCCTCCTCCAGCGACTGCGGGCTTCGAAGAGAGATGTTTGTGGGTTGTTTGCAGAAGAGATGGAAGCAGCAATGGAGGTTCTCGAAATGAGGTAGTGATGTAGTCGTTTGGGGCTTTTTCACGCCTGGGATGGGGACGTGGGGGAGGCGGTTCGTCTAGGACATGGGGGTAGTGGTGGTGGGGCGCAGTTGCAGTCCGTCGTGGCAACCGCTCTCTGTGCACTACTGGGTGCGCGTGCGTCTGAGTTTAGTCCCACCATGGGCCTGCATCCTGGCCCATATCACTGGGTTTGTAGTCGTATGCGGGTTGTGGTGTGTGAAATATCATGTTAGGTAGGTGGGATTTTTTTTCTATAAAATCTTTTTTTTTTGCCTATGTGAGATGTTGACTTATACTAAAATAACACTTCCTTTTTTCAGGTACACATGTCTTATGTGACAAGTTTAAGTTTCATAACAATGAAAAACATGTAAAACCTTGCCACATTTCCTTTCTTGGACATGTGTAAAAAGTTTAAGTTTGAAAAGAATTGGAAAACATGTAAAACCTTGCATCATTGAATTTTAATTATAAAATAAATTTGAAATATTGCACTGAAATTGTAGACCATCTCCAAATCAACCATCTCCAACAAATTTTGGAAGTTTCGTCACATGCGTGATTTTTCGGTCATTAGTACAATGTGGACCATTTTCAACATGTATTGCAAGTTTTGTCACGTATGGCATTTTTCGGGCATATGCGACACGAAGAAACCATTGTTAATACTTAAAAAGCAAGGACAATATTTTCTAGATCTTTTGGGATATCATTATGATATTATTGAGATCTCACATAACTCACGCGGCCCACCCCTCCCTAAATCTCGTGATTACAGCGCCTCATTCTAACCACCCGACCGTGCCATCCACAGCTCCCACAACCGCTGCAAGATCAGATCGGAGACGTCGGGCTCACACGGATTACAGGAGTTGCCCGCCACCACCCACCGCCATGAGGGGTCGGACTTCAGTGTTCTTCTCGCCGCCCCCTCCTCGCGTGAACGCACCGTTTATCCTTGTCGTCGTCTACCGCGCTATAGGGGCACTTCTAGTTTGCCATGCACTATCCGCGGCCATCAACTCAGCCCCGCCGTCTCCGAGAGAAGGTATTTCCTGATCGTAGCTTTTTTTAATCATTGTCGGCCGCTCTTTTAGTAGTTGAACCCTCATAGGGTTTGCACAACTTCATGTGGTTAAGCAATTGGTTACCCTTGTTAAACTGCGCTTATTTTATGCATGACCAAATAGGTTGTGTGCTTAAACTCATAAGTGGATCATATGTTAAATGATTCACTTAATTTTTTTAATATTAGTTGACTGCTAATTTTGTTATACATCTTTGAATTATTGTCTTCAGATTAATTGACCCGGTTTGCATCATTGCATACGAGCCATCAATGTTAATTTCAGATAAAAGTCTTCGTAACGGAGAAAAGCCTCGTAGAACTCAAACTTAAATTTGACAGCAAGACCATAGCCAAACAAATGTTGAGCCCATTCAAACACAAATAGGTAGCATCAACTGATACATGATCTTGCTCATGCTCTACTTTTAGCATCATTTGATACATGTTCAGTTCTTATCATAAAGTGGATATATGTACTTTTGGCAATCATGAGCATCCTCTACTTACTTCTATAACTAATGCTCCTTAGTACAAATATTGAATTGGCAATACGGTTGTATTGGCAATCATTTGCATGCTTTACTTTTGGCAAGAACTAATGCATAGTTGAGTTATAACTGGTCATAGATATGGCTGGAACATCTTGAGTTATCATCACGGTCACGTAGAGACCCTAAACCATCACCAGATATGTTGAGCCCATTCAAACACAAATAGGAAGCAGCAATTGATACATGTTCATGCTCATGGTCTACTTTTAGCATAATTTGATACATGTTCAGTTCTTACCAGAAAGTGGAAACAGTCACTTCTGGGAAACATGAGCATCCTCTACTTATTGCAATAACTAATGCATCCTCAGTACAAAGCTTCAAATGCCAATAGGTATAATTGGCAATCATTTGCATGCTTTACTTTTGGCAAAAACTAATGCATAGATCAGTTGTAAATGGTCATAGATATGGCTGGAACATCCTAAGTTATAAACTGAACATAATCATGCCAAGCTATAACTACCATAGTCATAGTAGTAGAGTTCCTAACATGCATCACCGTACAATTCTAGAACGGAAGAATAACACAACAAACATAACATAGACCACCGTACGATACTTGAGTTGCTATGGCCTTGTACAATGCAAGGTGATTAGGCAAGGTGTTTAGAGAGATAAACCAGGCTATTCTTAAGCACCGGTGCTTATTTGTACGGGGTAGACGCTTAACTAGGCGTCTGTCCTATAGAAATAGGCAATGGTGCTTCAGAAAAACCCGGTTTATTTTTCTAAGCACCACGCTTAGCATCTACCATTGTACAATGCCTAACATGCATCAGAAAAATAGTACTAATAACAACTTAGACCACTTAAGCAGATTAGCAGCAAACACTTAGTTAAACGGCAGACCGCACACCATAAGTTCACACCCACCATAGACCATAGGACATAAGTTCTTACACACCATAGACCATAAGTTTTAGAGTCGACCAGCGAATATCGATAACATAAAAGGACACGGCAGTCCTGGGTCAGCAGTAGTAGTCTAGCAGCACATCACTTGTCTCCCTTGTTCAGCGGCGGCGCGGTGGGATGTAGTAGGGCTCATTGACTTTGACAATCTTGAGGAAGCGCCCGTAGGCCGCATGTTTTGCCAAAGTACTGGCCTTTTGCTTCCTACTGTAGGAGTTGCCAGCGATGACGGCATGCTGCATCAAGCCATCTATGCCACCCTTGATCGCCTTGCCACAGAAGGGGCAGCCAAGCTTTCCATAGAAACGGTACTTGAATTTTCCAGCAATCAGCTGCCTCATGATGTAGCGGCTCTTGCTGTGCCTGCTGTCCATGTCATACCACACATCATCGTCATCCTCCTGTGAATTAGTACACAAAGAAGAACTCAATTAATCTATTCTGCTACATTGCTCTTAATTAGAATGTTTGAAAAGTACAGACGTGTAACATGACAATTATCTATTTGCTTTAAATAAGGCGTATATGCACATACATAATTGACCCAAATAATTTGACATGCATAAATATGGACGATGGAATAGTTGCATTGATAGATTAGTGCACAAGAAGTACATAATTAACACATGAAAGAATTCATGATGTGGCTTGGTTTAATGATACTTGATACTTGTTACAGGTGTAATTCTGATTGGAATCTGAAAAAAGGCTTCATTATACTCCTCCATGTTACACACAAGGGGGGTTTCTTCTATCTACCGGAATCAAGAAACCATTATTCTTTCTGAGAGCAGCAATACTAATTCTCCAACATTGTTAGCACCTTATAAGTTTTAGAAGGAAATTGATAAAGGAGCTATCGGCTACTATCTCTATCCCTTATCTTGTGACTCTGATGATACCGGTGAGGAAAATACTCTGGAGCAACTTAACTTGGAAAAAGAAATGTTGTCATGCAAAACAAAGTGTTTTTTGTCTATTTATTGGAATCAGAAATTCAATTCTACTTTTACAAATATATGCTAAAAAAGAATCATTCCAGTGGTCTAAAAAAAGATTCAGAAATTGAATTCTAGTTTTACAAATACAAGTTGAGTATTTAGGGCATGTTGTCTAAAAAAGATTCATTCCAGTGGTCAGATGCTCAGATTGAGGCCTTCACAACATTGAAGAATTGTCTGGTCACTGCTCTTGTTATGGCTTTGCCTTATTTGACCCTACCATTTACTTTTTAAACAGTGCATCAGCTCAAGGTATTGGTTCTGTCCTCATGCAACAAGGCAGACCAATTGCCAAAACAGGAAATGGTATCAAATAAATAATGAAGTTGCCAAAACAGGAAATGGTATCAAATAAATAATGAAGTGGCCAGAACAGGATTCTTACCAATTAAAACTGAATGTAGATGCATCATATGATAGTTAAGAAGATGAGTCGATGGGTGGTGTTTTAAGAGATCAGTACGGCAACTCTGTGTCAATTCAGTAAATTGCCATCATATTGCAAATGCATCATCTGCCTGCTTGATGGAGTTTTAGCTATACTAGTGTTTTTTTCTTCTATCTATTCGAAAAAGAAAATGAATCAGATTCTAAAATCACCATCCAACAAGAAAATCTATGCTAGATCCCTACAATCCTACATGTGCGCAAACATTATGGCTGGGCCAGTACATGAGTGGAAATACCTGATCAATACTTCAAGAAAATGATTCAGATTCAAAAACCACCATTCATTATGCAAGAAAATCTATGCTAGATCCTTTCAACTAGCACGCCCATATGAATTTGATGCTCATGCACATAACAAGAAAAACCCCAATGCCATGAAAAAACAGAGTACTTGAAGGAAAAATAAATCTGAAAAAACTAGAGAAGTACCTCCGAGAGCTCGTCTATGACATCCTCGTCGAAGTCGCTGCCCTTCCTGGGATCCACAGCCATCTCGAACTCTATCTCGTCCACGTCGCCTCCCCCGTAGAACTCCTCCTCGATTCTCTCATGGAGCCTCGCCGTCTCCTCGTCCATATCTTCCCCCACCTTCTCGTGCACACGCTCTCCGACTGGTAGCTTGACGGCTGGGATGGCAGCGGGAGGAGGCACAACAGTTGCTGCACCGCCAGCTGTTGCCGCTATGGCGGACTCAGCCGCTGCAACCGCGGTGATAGCCACGGCAGCAGACTGCTCTCCACCGAGGTTGCCTCCGGCTCGTCCGCCACATCTTCACGGCCGCGCTTCATCGGCGGTCGACGAGAGGAGGAGGGACGTGTTGGAAGGGAGGAGAGGAGTGGAGTGGTGAGGAAGGGAGGAGGGTTTGGGAGAGGACGAGGTGTATGGCTGGAGTGGGAGAGAAGGAGGGTTTTCTACCCGATTTGGGGAAGAAAATGAATACGGCTGCGTCTTGGAGTTACCGAGGGCTCGTGGGGGTGATTTGTCTCACCTACCAGGGCCTTCCACAGTGAGGACGCGTGCGGTTTGCCCCGCACCGTGCACCTTGCGTGCTGTTTGCCCCACGCCGCCCTTCAAACTGTTGACACGTGGACACCAGTAGTGGTTACACATGATAGATATGGTAAATTAATTTCTTAAATCTGAGGGCACATAATTTGTATGAAAATGCATCATCAGCCCAGCGGTAACACCCTCCCGATCACAAACTAATGCCCTTGGTTCGAAACTCCGTCGGGCAGTTTGGTTGGGCCTCTTTTTTGCCTATGGGGTTTTTACATGTGGATCCCAAATGTCATTCACACACACGGAGAACACGTACAAACAAACTTGCCGGACATGGTGTAAATGGACCCAAAAAATTTCTACTTCTTTGCATCAACATGAGAAGGAAGCATGACTAGTTTGGTAAGGTTGTCGGCATTTGTATGGATTTTCTAATATGATTAAATGCTTAAAATACTTCTTGGAGGTGACGCGAGAAGCGCACGTTGTCGATCCACTGGGGTGGCCATGCCCACAACAAGGAAAAATTATTCTTAACATGGCCAAAAATTCACCTCCTTCACCGGCGGTCGTTCGGGTAGGAGGTAAGGGTCCGTGTGGAAGGACGGGTTTTTCTTGACTTGCTTCAAATGGACCTATATTCTTTCTACACCCTTGTACCAACATGAGAAGCATCCATGACTAGTTCCATTGATTTTCGAGTAAGGAAGACCAACGCTTAAGTTTAGACCAAATGGTCCCTCCGTTATGCGGGGTTTTTGTCGACCACCTCCAAATCACCTAAATTTTGGCACACATGATCTATTGCACAAACAAATCTAGGTTTCCAAGGTTTTATATTTTTTGAATTTTTTGAATTTATACTGCCCTCTAGACTGACCGATCAAAACATCGGTCTATACCTCAAGGGGGCATTGTAAAATATTTTTTCCAAATTTTATTTCATAGACATGTTTGGCACATGTGGGTCACCGTGTAAAAGAAAATTTGGGTGATTTGGAGGTGGTGGAAAAAATCACCTTTGTTCAAAAATGGCTTAAGTTAACCAAATGGTCCCTCCGGAATGCGGTGATTTTTTTGACCACCTCCAAATCACCTCAATTTTGGCACGCATGATCTCTTGCACAAACAAAGCTAGGTTTCCAAGGTTTTATTTTTTTTGATTTTTTTTTAATTTATACTGCCCTCTAGACTGACCGATCAAAACATCGGTCTATACCTCAAGGGGGCATTGTAAAATATATTTTTTCCAAATTTTCTTTCATAGACATGTTTGGCACATGTGGGTTGATGTCTACGCAACATTCTTCTTGTAGACATTGTTGGGCCTCCAAGTGCAGAGGTTTGTAGGATAGTAGCAAATTTCCCTCAAGTGGATGACCTAAGGTTTATCAATCCGTAGGAGGCGTAGGATGAAGATGGTCTCTCTCAAACAACCCTGCAACCAAATAACAAAGAGTATCTTGTGTCCCCAACACACCCAGTACAATGGTAAATTGTATAGGTGCACTAGTTCGGCGAAGAGATGGTGATACAAGTGCAATATGGATGGTAGATATAGGTTTTTGTAATCTAAAAATATAAAAACAGCAAGGTAACTAATGATAAAAGTGAGTGTAAACGATATTGCAATGATAAGAAACAAGGCCTAGGGTTCATACTTTCACTAGTGCAAGTTCTCTCAACAATAATAACATAATTGGATCATATAACTATCCCTCAACATGCAACAAAGAGTCACTCCAAAGACACTAATAGCGGAGAACAAATGAAGATATTATGGTAGGGTACGAAACCACCTCAAAATTATTCTTTCCAATCAATCCATTGGGCTATTCCTATAAGTGTCACAAACAGCCCTAGAGTTTGTACTAGAATAACACCTTAAGACACAAATCAACCAAAACCCTAATGTCACCTAGATACTCCAATGTCACCTCAAGTATCCGTGGGTATGATTATAAGATATGCATCACACAATCTTAGATTCATCTATTCAAACCAACACAAAGTACTTCAAAGAGTGCCCCAAAGTTTCTATAGGAGACTCAAGACGAAAACGTGTGCCAACCCCTATGCATAGGTTCATGGGTGGAACCCGCAAGTTGATCACCAAAACATACATCAAGTGAATCACGTGATATCCCATTGTCACCACAGATATGCACGGCAAGACATACATCAAGTGTTCTCAAATCATTAAAGACTCAATCCGATAACATTACTTCAAAGGGAAAACTCAATCCATTACAAGAGTGAAGAGGGGGAGAAGCAACATAAGATCCAACTATAATAGCAAAGCTCGCGATACATCAAGATCGTGCCAAATCAAGAACACGAGAGAGAGAGAGAGAGAGAGAGAGAGAGAGATCAAACACATAGCTACTGGTACATACCCTCAGCCCCGAGGGTGAACTACTCCCTCCTCGTCATGGAGAGCGCCGGGATAATGAAGATGGCCACCGGTGAGGGATCCCCCCTCCGACAGGGTGCCGGAACAGGGTCCCGATTGGTTTTTGGTGGCTACAGAGGCTTGCGGCGGCGGAACACCCGATCTATTATCATCTTCGGAAGTTTTAGGGTACGTGGGTACATATGGGTGAAAGTAGTACGTCGGTGGACCTCTGGGCTGTCCACGAGGCAGGGGGGCGCCCCCCACCCTCATGGGCAGCCCGGGACTCCCTTGGTGAGCTTCTGGTACTCCGTGGGCTTCTTCTGGTCCAAAAGTAAGTTCCGTGGAGTTTCAGGTCAATTGGACTCCGTTTGATATTCCTTTTCTTCGAAACACTGAAATAGGCAAAAAAACAGCAATTCTGGGCTGGGGCCTCCGGTTAATTGGTTAGTCCCTAAAATAATATAAAAGTGGATAATAAAGCCCAATATTGTCCAAAACAATAGATAATATAGCATGGAGCAATAAAAAATTATAGATACCTTGGAGACGTATCAAGCATCCCCAAGCTTAATTCCTGCTCGTCCTCGAGTAGGTAAATGATAAAAAAAGATAATTTTTGATGTGGAATGCTAGTTGGCATAATTTCATTTTAATTCTTCTTAATTGTGGTATGAATATTCAGATCCGAAAGATTCAAGACAAAAGTTCATATTGACATAAAAGTAATAATACTTCAAGCATACCTACTAAGCAATTATGTCCTCTCAAAATAACATGGCCAAAGAAAGTTCATCCCTACAAAATCATATAGTTTAATCATGCTCCATTTTCGTCACACAAGAATGCTCTCATCATGCACAACCGCGATGACAAGCCAAGCAATTGTTTCATACTTTAGTCATCTCAAACTTTATAAACCTTCACGCAATACATGGGCGTGAGCCATGGATATAGCACTATGGGTGGAATAGAATATGATGATAGGGGTTATGTGGAGAAGACAAAAAAGGATAAAGTCTCACATCGAGGCTAATCAATGGGCTATGGAGATGCCCATCGATTGATGTTAATGTAAGGAGTAGGGATTGCCATACAACGGATGCACTAGAGCTATAAATGTATGAAAGCTCAACAAAAGAAAACTAAGTGGGTGTGCATCCAACTTGCTTGCTCAAGAAGACCTAGGGCACTTGAGGAGGCCCATTGTTGGAATATACAAGCCAAGTTTTATAATGAAAAATTCCCACTAGTATATGAAATTGACAAAACAAGAGACTCTCTATCATGAAGATTATGGTGCTACTATGAAGCACAAGTGTGGAAAAAAGGATAGTAGCATTGCCCCTTTTTATATAATTTTTTGGGCCTTCTTTTTTTCGTTTTGGCCTTCTCTTTTTTTTGGGACAATGCTCTATTAAATGATGATCATCACATTTCTATTTATTTACAAATCAATGATTACAACTCGATACTAGAACAAACAATGACTCTATATGAATGCCTCCGGCGGTGTACCGGGATGTGCAATGAATCAAGAGTGACATGTGTCGGTGTCAAAACAGGCGGATCTCGGGTAGGGGGTCCCGATCTGTGCGTCAAGGCTGATGGTAACAGGAAGCAAGGGACACAAATGTTTACCCAGGTTCGAGCCCTCTCGATGGAGGTAAAACCCTACTTCCTGCTTGATTAATATTGATGATATGGGTAGTACAAGAGTAGATCAACCACGAGATCGTAGAGGCTAAACCCTAAGAGCTAGCCTATGATGGTATGATTGTAATTGTGATCGGCCTTCTAAGGACCAATCTCTCCGGTTTATATAGGCACCGGAGAGGGCTAGGGTTTACATGGAGTCGGTTACAAGGAAGGAAATATAATATCCGGATCGCCAAGCTTGCCTTCCACGCCAAGGAAAGTCCCATCCAGACACGGGCCGAAGTCTTGAGTCTTGTATCTTCACGCTTCAATAGTCCGGATGATGTACATAGTCCGGCTGTCCGGATACCCCCTAATCCAGGACTCCCTCAGTAGCCCCTGAACCAGGCTTCAATGACGATGAGTCCGGCGCGCAGTATTGTCTTCGGCATTGCAAGGCGGGTTCCTTATCCGAATACTCCAAGGTAATTATCGAACACTTAAACCATGTCCGGATTCACAAGATGGTCTTCGCATGCCACCGTAGAGAGAATGATGTTTCACAAATGCAATCTGCTGACAACTTTTTAAGCAACGCGACGTGTCATTACGGTCGTGTTATTATTCGAACCGTCTTTCCACAACCAGCCACAACGCATATTGCGAGGCGGTTTCCTTGACACGTCTTGTCAAAGCAGAGATTGTGCCCCCTTATCACGGGATTCTCATCAATATGGGTATGGGTAATCCCTCAACATCATCAATCGTGGCGTTTGGGAAGCAAGGATTCCCAACGGGCAAGTGGGGAGGTGCACCGCTTTCGTCGCCTCTATAAAGGGATAAGATTTCCTCATTTTTACCCACGCCTTCTTCCTTCTTTGCCCCTTCTTGCCCCCTTGAGCTCCAGCGCCCAAGTCCAAGTCTCCTCCGCACAGCTAGACATGTCCGGAGCAGGAGGCAAGTGGGTGGCTTCCACCGTCAAGGAGAAGCACATCACAAATCTTCGGGTGGCTGGATACTTGGCCGCAGACACAGCGCACCGGCTACCGGACGCAGGGCAGGTCATTCCGACCCCGGGACCCCACGAGAGAGTCGTGTTCGTCGCCCACTTCGTCCGTGGACTGGGATTTCCACTCCATCCCTTCGTCCGCGGGCTCATGTTCTACTATGGGCTAGATTTTCATGATCTAGCCCCAAATTTCGTCCTCAACATCTCGGCGTTCATCGCCGTTTGCGAGGCCTTCCTCCGCATCCGGTCTCATTTCAGCCTATGGCTGCAACCTTCTGCGTGAAGCCAAAGGTTGTAAGCGGCCAGCAAGCGGAGTGCGGAGGAGCCATGGTGGGCAAGATGCCTAATGTCACCTGACTGGACGGTTCCTTCGCGGAAACCGTAAAAGGATGGCAATCGGGGTTATTCTACATCACCGAGCCGCGCGGCGCCCAGCTGGGCAGCGGCCCCCGAGTTCCGACCCGGAACCCCCATGCGGCTCACCTCCTGGGAAAAGAAGGGCCTGTCCTGGGGCGATTCCACGGAGCTGGCCGGACTCCAGACATGCATCAAAAGCATGAAGGACAAGAACATCAAGCTTGTCAACATGATCCAGGTCATGCTCGTTCGCCGGATCCTGCCCTGCCAAAGGCGGGCAGTTAATCTGTGGGAGTTCGTCCCGGCCGAACACCAGATGCTCCGGGAGCTCTACGACATGACGCACGAAGGTGCATGGAAAGTGTTGTTCAAGGCCTCCGAAGTACCTCCCCCCACATCCGAGGACCGCGGGCTTCACGCCGCAAGGGCTCCTAGTCAGGTGAGTTCTCAGAATGCCATCGGACCCAGTTTTTCCCAATACATTCATGGGATTTCCTTAAGTAATCATGCATATTTGCTTCAGGACTACGTGGAGACAGCGGAGCAGGTCTACTGTCCGGCTCCGCTGCCAGAAGGCCCAGCGGATGCGCTCCTGACGGAGATGATGGTCCCGGCACCGTACAAGGTGCCGGAGAAGAAGGCCGAGAAGAAGGCCCCGGGGACCCGAAAGGGGCTCCGTCGTAAGGTTGTGCCAGAAGCCTCGTCTGAAGACGACGAGGCGCACTCCTCCCCCGAAGTGGAGGAAGAAGAAGAAGAAGCCGCCCCATCCGGAAAGGATGAGAGGCCTGAGGGGACAGGCTATGGGGGCGGGAGAGGCCCTCGACGCAAGGCCGTCATACCCACGTCGTCTGACGACGACGAAACGGATTCTTCCCGCGGAGGCGGGGGGAAGCAAGAAGAAACTCCACCTCCCCGTACTGGGGAGGAGAAAAAGAGGAAAGCCGCCCCGGAAGGGGAGGCTGGGAAGTCCAAGAAGGGAAAGACATCCCTTCCAGACTACTCCACCACGGCCGCTCATAGCGAGGAAGGGTGGCTGACCAGGGGGAAGCCCCTGGCGCGATCGTAAGTGTCCGCACTCTACCGTGATTTTCACTTCATAATTGTTTAATGACGCCGAACATTGATGCAGTCCGGCCCGGGCTCATCCGGAGGTGTCGTCTTCAGATGGGTCTCTGAGCGCTTCAGAGATGAACTCGCTCCCGACGGCCACCACTCCTCAGCCTGTGGATGACACGGAGGTGTTGGCCCGAAGGTTCCCCAAACAGGGGGAGGTGACCCTGGAGATGCCCCAAGGCGGACCTCCAAATGCCGGGCATGCGGGGTTCAAAATCCCCGCGGATCGCGTCAATGGGAGCCGCAACAAGGCGGACTGTTGACCGAACACTGCTCCGGAACCTCCAACGGTTCCGGAATTAGGCGGGCAGCCCCTCGTTAGGGAGGGTGAGCCGCTCATGCCGAGGACTTCCGTCGCACCAACGGTGCCGGATAGTCTGATGGAAGCGCTTCGAGGCGCTTCCATGGAAGAAGAGCACCATACTCTTATGAGTGCGGTGATTCAACAGGTTCTGTCCGCCAAAAACAGACTAACCGAAGCCTGCACAAGCCTCCTGACGGGCTTTGAGGTAAGTAATAAAAATGTATGAAATTACCACCCGATAGGTAGTAGCCCCTGATACTCTGGTTGGTATTCGGAAAGAAAAGCTAAACGAAGGGTCAATTACAATCCGCAGGAGTCTAAAAAGCGTTTATGTGAATAAGCAGGCCGTGCTACTTGCTGCTGCTGCCCGCACTGCCGAAGTTGCCGAACTGAAGCGGGATCTGGAGCAGGCACAGGGAGATCTCGGCTTCACGAAGAGGCAGCTCGAGGAGCATAAAGGTAAGTGATTCCCCGTTCGTATGTATTTTAAAGATAGTCAAAATTTGTCAGTCTAACGCCAAAGCGTCGTGACTATGTAACAGGGGCCACCGCCGAAGTGGCGTCCCTGAAGAAAGCGATGTCCGAGGCCGAAGACAAAGCGGCCGTGGAATGCAAGGAGCGCAAAAAGCAAAGTGCTAGAGTGGGCGAGGTACAGCAAGAGCTCCAGGACCTCGGCAAGAAGTGCGAGTCCGTGGAGCATAATCTGAAGATGAAGGAGGCCGAGCTTGCGAAGGCCCTTGTAAGTTTGAAAGATGCCAAGGCCGAAGCCGAGAAAGCGCAGCAGGAGATCCAGGAGGCCAAAAAGATAGCAGCGGGTAAGAAATTCTTTATGCAAAGCAAACATGTGGAGGAGGCGTTTCTTTTACTTACTCGAATACGGAGCTCTCCAGGGGCATTTGCAGATCTGCCACGCAGCGTCTCAGAGGCTACGGAGTTCTACCGTGCCTAGGAGGGGAGCTCAACGGAGAAGCTGTTCTGGTCCCAGTATGCTGGGGCCGATCATCCGATGCCTCTGAGCGACCAACTGAAGCAGTTGATCGAACTCCACAGGGCGGCCGAACTGGCTATGAAGGACTTCATAGTCAGGATGTGGCCTGGTGAGCTCTTGCCCAGTAGCTACTTTGTCCTGATCAAGCGGATGGTGGATGCCTGCCCACGGCTTCAGGTGATCAAGCGATCCGTTTGCATCGAAGGTGCCCGCCGAGCCTTTGCTCGCATCAAGGTGCATTGGGGCAAGCTGGATGCGGTGAAGCTGGTCAAGGCCGAGCCGCCGGAGGGCAAGGCGCATTGCCATCCCGAGATGTACTACGATGGCATGATGAAGGGTGCTCGTCTCGTCGCTGATGAGTGTACCAAGGACACCATTTTGGAATGAGTTCACTTCTGTCATGTTTGTAATTTAAAGACAAATTTACTTGCGCTATGTAGCGCTTTTGTTATTTAAAATATTACCTTCTGTGCAGCTGTTTATAAAATTCTGAAAGTAGGCCATTCGTCGGCTTCCTCCCCCACGTAACTAGTACTGGGGTGTTCGTGGAAAACCCGGACACTCTTTATCCAAATGTTTGGTCCCTTAAGGAGGTGTCCGGCGCAGCGAACAAGGCAATCGGACTATGCGGCTTTATAAATTTCACTTAGCCATAGAAGTCTACAATTTTAAATTTCGTGAAGCCCCTAGAATCTGAAGGTTAATCGGGCGCTATACACGCCTAGATTGGACGAAGCCGATTTATCGCCTAAAGCGGAAAATCTTTAAGGATTTTAAAACCTCTCAAACAGCGACCAGCTCTCGCCACATCATGTCGGTCAGTTTTCGGCTTTCTCTACTAAGGTGCTCGTCCGGAAGAACCGGGACACAATCGCAGTAGTTCTCCCTGCACTACCTTAGCCGATATAACAGAACGTAAGGCACCAAAACAAGGGAGCCGGGCTATCCCAACTGTAGACCCAAGACATGATTCGGAGCTGATGCATATAGTGTTATAAGTTCGGGGTGCCGCGTTGTTGAAAGTGTACGGACTTTATTTGCCATATTACGGGGCACCATGGGAAGCCCCTGGCAAACCGGCCGCACCAAGGTGTACGGATGCAATATCAAATAAACATTTATAAGAGAAAAAATGCTCAGATAGGAATAATAAGCTGACGCTATATATAATCTCCCATTGACGAAAAATACGTTTAAGCATACATTTACAATGGATGCGTTAAGCAGAGAAAAAATAGGACTATTTGAGATGTCCTATCCAGGGGCAGGCTGTGTTCAGATAGATAAAGCAGGTATAATGATCGTAAATAGATTCCACCTGGGTATTTCCTTCTGTGCACAACGTCTGTTGCCTCCTTGGATGTCTCTCCCCTATAGGTCCGGCAATTCGGCTCTTTTGAGGATGTTGCGCCAACGCGGTGTCCTGAAAGGTAAGAGGGAAAGAGTATGAAAGTATTTGGCGATTACCCGCACTATTGACTGAGTCGTTGATGCGCCTCCGCCTATGCCCATGTGTAGCGACCCGACCTCAGACGGTCAAGCCTTTGTGTTACTGTGCCATCCCTGGATCAGTATGCTGGCACACACAGTACATTAATGTATATATCAAAGTGCAATCACATGTATAAATAACGTAAAATGATATATACCTCATAATAATCAGCGGAAACAATCAAACGGGTGTGGAGTCCCATCAACGCCATCGGCAGGTTGAGTGTAGACCGTAACCCTGTATCATAACTCTTACTCGTCGAGGAAATATCTGCAACATGATACGTTGCAGCCGTGTAGGTCAGTACATTGAATGTACCGGCAAGATCACAACATGAGAAAACAGATGATAAAACTGTACTATATGCAATATGGCTTTGTGGCTCTGTATCTGAGTTTTGTTTGCGTAAAAGCTGATTTTATTTTCCCTACATCAAAGGAATAAATGAAATCTGTACTATGGAGTTTTCTATCATGACATGGTTCCGCCAACCGATGTCTCATAGCCCAAAATCATCATAAGTTGCCCACAATTAAGTTATCAATCCGGTGTTGAGAGTTCCGAGATAGATCCAGGTCCAGATGCTCAAATTGTCCATAACCGGGGACACGGCTAATCGATTAGGTTATAACCCTCTGCAGAGGTTTGTACACTTTACCCGCAAGATTCGATCCCTCTCTTTACGTTCTCGCACTTCAGAGTGTTTGAGAACAAGATGACCGAAACATGGTCTTCCAAAGAGTTCCTCTGACCACTGTCCGGTACCCATCCAATCCTACCGTAGTTCTACATCTGCTAGCACCGTCCCAGCCAGAGTCACAACTGAGGTCAACCAAGCCAGAGCCCATAATGACTTGCGGTTGCACAGGTAAGCTTCCGGGCGTGAAGTATTCTTCCGTCTCTTTGAGTCTGGGTGAAGCTTTCCGCAAGATGTCATGGCGCTTCTCCATGCATCCCGCCAACCACTGGTTTCTCCAGGTGCCCACAACCGCCCTTCACCCAAGAGTGTGTATTGAATTCTTGTCTTGAGTCTTGAAGTCTTGAGGTCTTGAAGATGTAGTCCTTGCAGATTCCATCATGGAGTTGTCGTCATTGACGTAGAGTCCTCCTTCTTCACACCACTCTCGAACACTCATACCAAACCCCGTCTAATATAGCGTAGCATTAGAATAAAATAACGTCCCGGGCTTGGTAACAGGGTGATGGGTTCCTACCTCATGCATACTACTCAACTACAAGAATTTCAATAACACTCTTGAGGGGTGGTTGCAAAGGTGCCACTAAATGCAATAAAACATAGGTCGAAAGCATGGTCAAAGTGAACTTGCCTTGTTGACGATCTTGAAAACTAGGGTTTCGTAGTAGCAATCTTCGCACTCCGGAAATTCTACCGAGGCAAACAATAACTATAATAAGCATATAGCATAACATCACTTAACACAATAACATAACAATAGCAACATAACACATCAAAACAACCAAATCAAAACCCAAATGGGAAAACTCAAAGAAAATCAACTCAAGTTTCCTACTTCAAACAACAACTAGAACTAGTTTTATATAATAAAATTTTTCTAACATGACATAATCATGGTTTTAAGTTAACTAAACAGAAAATATTTCATTAAGCAACTAGGAGCAAAAAGAATTAAATAAAATCTATTATGAAACTCCCGAATAAGCAAAACAAGCTTTAATTCAAATCTGATCTAACTCAATTTTATAAATCCAAACATAGACAAATTATATATTTTTGGAAACTACAAGAAAATTGTGATCTAACGCAAAAATAATCAGCATCATTGGACTTCTAGATCAAAAGTTATAAGCTAAACAAGAACGGAACTAAATCTGTTACGGAAATAAATCTGAAAACGAAAACGGAGTTACCAGACGTGAGGCAGAGATGGCAGGAAGGAGACGGCGATGTGGAGGGCTGCTCGGCGAGGGGGCGAGGTCGCCAAGAGGTGGGGGTGGCGGAGGAGGGGTCGGCGCTTGGGGAGGTGGCACTGGGTGATGGGGAGGTTCCAGGAGAGCTCCCGGTGAGCGTTCTAGGCAGGAAAAGGAGGACGGTGGCGAAGGCTACGGGCAGGGGGGCGTGGTGATGGGAAAATGGAGCGAGGAGAGGAGGGGTTTTATAGGCGGTCTCGGGAGGCGCTGGGATGGAAAGACGAGGGAGATCGGGAAGGTGGAGATTCTGTCTCCATGGATATGGAAAGCTTGTGTAACGTGAGAGGAAACAGAGGAAGGAGATGATCTCTTGTTGGGCTAGAGTAGGAAAGTGTTTAATGGGCCAGGTTTTTTCCTAATAAAAACGATTCCATTCCTATTATTAAAATTAGGAAACTAAAACAATAAAAAGGAAATCAAATCAATTCGGAATAAAGAGTTTTTATATACTAAAATTATCAGAAAAATAAAATGTAGATGATGAGCATTATTCCACGGCCAAAATAAAACTTAAAAAATGTTTTCAGAAAATCCCTAAAGGCTTTATTTCTTTTTGCAAATAATTTTTAAATAAAACTTTGGTTTTCTTGGCTCAAATATTTTCAAAATGCCCCTGATTTTGGAGGGTCATTTTCCTCCGCTCTTTCTTGCTTGCAAGAATTTATTTTTCGGGTATTTCTCGGGGAAGAAAAATAGAGAAGCAAGTGCAAATATTTGAAAGAATTAAATTGCAAAACTCCGTTCAAATTCTTTATAGTTGAAGAAGTCATGTCATCTTCTCTCATTGATTTTAATAGGATGAATCTGAATTTACGGAGAAGGGAAAGTCATTTTATTCCCTCTCATTCAAAAGTTTTTGAAAAGGTTCAAATTTCACTCAAGTTTAATTCACTCAAGCAAACAAACAAACAATTCAATTAATTATATTAACATTCCAAAATTTGGGATGTTACAAACCTACCACACTTAAAATGAATCTAGTCCTCGAGATTCAAGAGGCTAGCAAGAAAAGGTTAGGGGTTGGGGTCTTCTAGCAAATGTCTTGGTCGAAAAGGTCGGGGTGCTACCACACTTAAAAACAAGGTCATGGTTCCAATAAACTCAGATATTTCCTCCGGAGGGCTGACAATGTATGTCTCTTCACATATCTTACAATAGCTTCTTCATTAAAGCTCTTACATCGGAAGCATAGAGTTTTCCTCAAAAGCTTGGGTCGGTTCGTCAAAGTTGAAGTTCGTCCGAGACTGGATCTTCTTAGCTGATGGGTCTGTATCCATTCTAAACAACTATCGAAACACTCATGGTGGTCTACAATTTATGGTTTTCTCCTGCAGAAAACGGGTCAGGTTGAACCTCACCGTATAACCTACGTTTGGCAACGGTTGCCTGTAATGGGGTTCCATCGTCCTACCATTCTATGGTTTTAGGGCTTATAGCGTCGACACTCTTCAAAGGTTTTCAAGTCTCTCTGATTTTCCATCAACATATGATAGTTCATGATAGAAGTCTTCGGTATGGGGGCCAATCCATCCCGTACTTGAATCATTACCACATACGTAAACAGTGAATCACGTATTCTAACACTTGGGCATACTCACAAGCATTGCAGAATTTCTCTTGTCCTCGAATTGGGTTCGAGTAAATCCATGGTTTCTGCAAGCCAAACAAAACATCTATCGTTACTTCACCACTCTTAGGTTTTTATGTAATCTCCTCTAAACGTATGCTGATTGGACTGCTGATTCCTCCAATTTATTCCTTCATCAAGGTTACATCTGTTCCTTTCAAAATCCTGGGCCTGTGGGTTATGGCCCACTTCAACACTAGTGCAGCTTTAACTTCATCCTTGGAGTAACTCTCTTGTTACACCTCCTAGTAGTACTCTGTTTCTTCAAACCATCATATCAAAAGCAAAATTCCAACTTATTTTGTCCAGCTTCCTTCTATGGACCATCATGGATAACACATTTCTTTCTTCATTGATCCTGTGGTTTTACGGAGTACTATGACACCAAAGAAAACATGCACTAGCTTATCCATAAATACCTTTATTTTCATATCAATCTTTTATTACATCCTTAACCATTTTCGTAAATTCAAATTCCAAAAGTACTTTGTTACAAATGCTGCCACCCACATGATTTGGTATGGTCAGGCATTACTTCCAACTTTATTCATTTATCCTCCTCGAGGATTCTTCAGTCCCACTGGAATTGTGCGACATGTGCCTTGAAATCTTCAATTTTCTGTTTCATTGTGGTGGCCTTGAGCTTCACCTTCATCATCTCTGCATGCACTTCGCTTAGGTAATCCTGAGTATAACGGAGTCTTGCTTCAAGTATTTCTCCGATCTGGCGTATGGCTTCCATGGCTGCTTCACGAACAGCATCGAAGAAAGTTGCTTGTGGCACACGTGAAATGAAAAAGTACTGTCCCATCATCTTTGGGCAAACTCCTTTCAAATGGTGGAGGTGTACCTCCACATACCAAAGTTCCACTCCCTTATGCCTGAAGGGGTAGCCTTTGTAGACTGCATCTCCTTCAAGGTGAATATGCTTCATCATGTCCTTCAGATCTTCGGTAATCATGATCACTTGTCGTGGTCATGATGGTTTCCGACCTTTAAGGAAAGACTCAGAAGGGTCGTCATCTGCAGTTGTGAAACAGAAATGATGCTCGTAATTAAGGTACTTATCTCCGGGCACACATTCATATCATCCAAACAAAACTTCAATCTCAATTCCAATTTCCTGTTTATGCATCACAACTCACTTTCTTCCATGTTCATCAAGAATATTAATTTCCAAGATAAAATATGACAACTCCTTAAAGCTTTTCAGCATGTGACATTACAACTTTATTGAGTCATGAACTATTACAATCTCAGAAATCTATTACATAACTCAACTCATTGAGCTCATGAAAAGGAAATTGCTTTCTACTACTCTTATTATCCATATCAAAATTCCAACTACTCAACTCCAGCTTTCATCTTGTCGGGACATTTAATAGCATAATGCCCTGCCTCCTTGCAGCGAAAACAAATGACTTCCGACATGTCTCGGGCTTCTTTGTGATTATGCGGGTTCCTTGGATTCTTGGCTTCTTTTCGGCATTTACTAGCGTAATGACCTAAATCCTTGCACCTGTAACAGGTGATATGACTCAAGTCCTTCTCTGCAAAAATTGTGTTGCTCTCGGGTTGCCTTCCTTTTCTCTTCTGGATTTCTCTCAGAATGATCGAGTTTCGATCTCCGGGGTCAAACTTCACTTCTGCTGTCGGGAAATATCCTGGATACTCCTTTCTTTCCTTGGTGCAATCTTGTGAAAATGTCCTTCTTCTCCACATGAATAGCAGGCATTGAGTAAAATCTGTTGAGACCTTCTCCATCCAGGTCTTCAACACTTTCACCATTACTGGTTCTTCTAGATCTTCCTTGAGGGCTTCTTTCATTCCATCTTCCTGCTTGAATAGTTTGTTGCACCGTGGAGTAAATGTGACATTTGCACCGGTAGTGGGTGGTTCCTTCACACAGAAGCAAGTCACCGCTAGTTGGGCATTCCTCACCGGGTGTTTCTCCTCACAATGAGGGCATCCATCTTTGTGTTCCTCCCAGGTGTGTCCTATTTCTCCAAAATCTTGCGAGCACAAGGTTTACTTCTTGGTGCCACATTGTGTTTCCGGATAAGACGTGATTTCAACAGGGTCTTCTTGAATTCCTCCCAAGTTCTTGCTCCATTAAATCCCTGTATGGCTTGATGCATGTTCCACCAGGTTGCAGCACTTTCTGTAAAGTATTGAAGAGCATATTGAACCTCATACTTCCTTGAAACCAAATTGCTCCAAGTGATTTTCCATGTTCGCATCCATAGCTCGCCTCGGGCTGAGTCTTCGGTCCAGAGAATATCAGTCCAACTTCATTCATCATCTATGGGGTTCAAGGGTTTTAGGGTGAGATGAGAGAGGTGGGGAGGGATATACACACAATACAAACAATAGTTTTTGAAGAAACAGGTTTTATTTTGGGGCTGTCGGAAAACATCAAACAAATGACAGCTCACAAATCATCGCATCTAACGTAGGTGTATAACAGGGGTTTGGTCTTCTAAAGGTCAAATAATTCTTCAGATCCTTCAAGTCTTGAGTCTTCAACTGTTGTAGATTCTAATGGAGAAATCCTCTTTACTCTAAAGGGGTCATCAGTTCTCCGATATCAAATCCTTCTTGGGCGTCTTGATTGATCCTCCGGTGATCAAAGGATAAGGGTATATTCTAACTATTTGAGGTGAGAGGGTCTATCCGATAAAATCAGAAAAGACGAGAAGTAAAGGATCCTTTTGAAAATAAAGTTTTAGAGATTTCCTATCCTAGGGCCTTTCCGGTTTCTAGGGTCACGTCCTCACCAACATGTGCTCGATACCATATCTCAGAGCGACCCGACCTCGAGACGGTCAAGCCTCGTATTCTTGTGCCATCCTCGGATCAAGATCTTTGGCACACACAAGACATTAATGTATATATCAAAGTGCAATCACATGTATAAATAACGTAAATGATATATACCTCATAATAATCAGCGGAAACAATCAAACGGGTGTGGAGTCCCATCAACGCCATCGGCAGGTTGAGTGTAGACCGTAACCTCAGATCGTAACTCTTACTGTCGAGGAAATATCTGCAACATGATACGTTGCAGCCGTGTAGGTCAGTACATTGAATGTACCGCAAGATCACAACATGAGAAAACAGATGATAAAACTGTACTATATGCAATATGGCTTTGTGGCTCAGTATCGAGTTTTGTTTGCGTAGAAGCTGATTTTATTTTCCCTACATCAAAGGAATAAATGAAATCTGTACTATGGAGTTTTCTATCATGACATGGTTCCGCCAACCGATGTCTCATAGCCCAAAATCATCATAAGTTGCCCACAATTAAGTTATCAATCCGTGTTGAGAGTTCGAGATAGATCCAGTCCAGATGCTCAAATTGTCCATAACCGGGACACGGCTAATCGATTAGGTTATAACCCTCTGCAGAGGTTTGTACACTTTACCCGCAAGATTCGATCCCTCTCTTTACGTTCTCGCACTTCAGAGTGTTTGAGAACAAGATGACCGAAACATGGTCTTCCAAAGAGTTCCTCTGACCACTGTCCGGTACCCATCCAATCCTACCGTAGTTCTACATCTGCTAGCACCGTCCCAGCCAGAGTCACAACTGAGGTCAACCAAGCCAGAGCCCATAATGACTTGCGGTTGCACAGGTAAGCTTCCGGGCGTGAAGTATTCTTCCGTCTCTTTGAGTCTGGGTGAAGCTTTCCGCAAGATGTCATGGCGCTTCTCCATGCATCCCGGCCAACCACTGGTTTCTCCAGGGTGCCCGTCAACCGTCCTTCACCCAGTAGTGTGTATTGAATTCTTGTCTTGAGTCTTGAAGTCTTGAGGTCTTGAAGATGCAGTCCTTGCAGATTCCATCATGGAGTTGTCGTCATTGACGTAGAGTCCTCCTTCTTCACACCACTCTCGAACACTCATACCAAACCCCGTCTAATATAGCGTAGCATTAGAATAAAATAACGTCCCGGGCTTGGTAACAGGGTGATGGGTTCCTACCTCATGCATACTACTCAACTACAAGAATTTCAATAACACTACTGAGGGGTGGTTGCAAAGGTGCCACTAAATGCAATAAAACATAGGTCAGAAAGCATGGTCAAAGTGAACTTGCCTTGTTGACGATCTTCGAAAACTAGGGTTTCGTAGTAGCAATCTTCGCACTCCGGAAATTCTACCGAGGCAAACAATAACTATAATAAGCATATAGCATAACATCACTTAACACAATAACATAACAATAGCAACATAACACATCAAAACAACCAAATCAAAACCCAAATGGGAAAACTCAAAGAAAATCAACTCAAGTTTCCTACTTCAAACAACAACTAGAACTAGTTTTATATAATAAAATTTTTCTAACATGACATAATCATGGTTTTAAGTTAACTAAACAGAAAATATTTCATTAAGCAACTAGGAGCAAAAAGAATTAAATAAAAATCTATTATGAAACTCCCGGAATAAGCAAAACAAGCTTTAATTCAAATCTGATCTAACTCAATTTTATAAATCCAAACATAGACAAATTATATATTTTTGAAACTACAAGAAAATTGTGATCTAACGCAAAAAGAATCAGCATCATTGGACTTCTAGATCAAAAGTTATAAGCTAAACAAGAACGGAACTAAATCTGTTACGGAAATAAATCTGAAAACGAAAACGGAGTTACCTGTACGTGAGGCAGAGATGGCAGGAAGGAGACGGCGATGTGGAGGGCTGCTCCGGCGAGGGGGCGAGGTCGCCGGCGAGGGTGGGGGTGGCGGAGGAGGGGGTCGGCGCTTGGGGAGGTGGCACTGGGTGATGGGGAGGTTCCAGGAGAGCTCCTGGTGAGCGTTTCTAGGCAGGAAAAGGAGGACGGTGGCGAGAAGGCTACGGGCAGGGAGGGGGCGTGGTGATGGGAAAATGGAACGAGGAGAGGGAGGGGGTTTTATAGGCGGTCTCGGGAGGCGCTGGGATGGAAAGACGAGGGAGATCGGGAAGGTGGAGATTCCTGTCTCCATGGATATGGAAAGCTTGTGTAACGTGAGAGGAAACAGAGGAAGGAGATGATCTCTTGTTGGGCTAGAGTAGGAAAGTGTTTAATGGGCCAGGTTTTTTCCTAATAAAAACGATTCCATTCCTATTATTAAAATTAGGAAACTAAAACAATAAAAAGGAAATCAAATCAATTCGAATAAAGAGTTTTATATACTAAAATTATCAGAAAAATAAAATGTAGATGATGAGCATTATTCCACGGCCAAAATAAAACTTAAAAAAATGTTTTTCAGAAAATCCCTAAAGGCTTTATTTCTTTTTGCAAATAATTTTTAAATAAAACTTTGGTTTTTCTTGGCTCAATATTTTCAAAATGCCCCTGATTTTGGAGGGTCATTTTCCTCCGCTCTTTCTTGCTTGCAAGAATTTATTTTCGGGGTATTTCTCGGGAAGAAAAATAGAAAGCAAGTGCAAATATTTGAAAGAATTAAATTGCAAAACTCCGCTCAAATTCTTTATAGTTGAAGAAGTCATGTCATCTTCTCTCATTGATTTTAATAGGATGAATCTGAATTTACCGGAGAAGGGGAAAGTCATTTTATTCCCTCTCATTCAAAAGTTTTTGAAAAGGTTCAAATTTCACTCAAGTTTAATTCACTCAAGCAAACAAACAAACAATTCAATTAATTATATTAACATTCCAAAATTTGGGATGTTACACCATGGTATTTTAAGTGCGTAATTGTGTGCGCATGGCACGGATGCTGCTCTGATGGGGCTTAAGCGGAGGCCGGACTGCTAGTCGCGCTCTTGGCGTGCCTGATGATCCTGTTGCGGGGTGCTCCGGACTCGCTTGACTGTGCGGAGTTGTTGTCGCCGGATTGGTTTGTCGGAGAAGGCCGCATTGTACTTCCGCCGCAAGGGCTGCGGTATGTTCTTCTGTTCGTAGAGAGCGGTCCATATTTCCGTTCACCGTTATGACCCCGCGTGGTCCTGGCATCTTGAGCTTGAGGTATGCGTAATGTGGTACCACATTGAATCTAGCGAATGCCATTCGTCCGAGCAGTGCATGGTAACCACTGCGGAAAGGGACGATATCGAAGATTAACTCTTCGCTTCGGAAGTTATCCGGAGATCCGAAGACCACTTCCAATGTTATAGAGCCCGTACAGCGGGCCTCTACTCCAGGAATTACACCTTTAAAGGTGGTTTTAGTGGGCTTGATCCTTGAAGGGTCAATGCCCATTTTGTGCACTGTGTCCTGATAAAGCAGGTTCAGGCTGCTGCCACAGTCCATAAGGACGCGTGTGAGGTGGAATCCATCAATGATTGGGTCTAGGACCAATGCGGCCGAGCCGCCGTGACGGATGCTAGTAGGGTGATCCCTACGATCAAAGGTGATCGGACAAGCTGACCATGGGTTGAATTTGGGGGCGATTGGCTCCACCGCATAGACGTCCCTTAGTGCCCGCTTTCATTCCCGGTTGGGGATGTGCGTGGCATAGATCATGTTGACCGTTTTCACATGGGGGGGGGGGGATTTCTTCTATCCCCCCGTGTTCGAACGTCGGGGCTCCTCGTCATAGTCGCTGTGCAGCCCCTTGTCCTTGTCTTCGGCGATTATCTTGCCGGCCTGTTTGAATACCCAGCAATCTCTATTGGTGTGGTTGGCTGGCTTGTCCGGGGTGCCATGAATTTGACACGAGCGCTCCAGTATGCGGTCCAGACTGGACGGTCCCTGATTATTTCTTTTGAAGGGCTTCTTCCGCTGACCGGGCTTGGATCCGCTGAATCCGGCATTGACTGTCGTGTCTTCAGTTCTGTCGTCATTGTTCCGTCTCTTATGTCTGTTACGCCGTGGCTTGCCGTTATTGTCGCGGCCATCCGAATTGCCAGAATGTGGCATAGTGCTACTGCGAGCCAACCAACTGTCCTCGCCCGCGCAAAAGTGGGTCATTAGTGTTGTGAGAGCTGCCATGGACTTGGGCTTTTCCTGGCCGAGGTGTCGAGCGAGCCACTCGTCACGGATATTATGCTTAAAAGCCGCCAGGGCTTCAGCGTCCGGACAGTCGACTATTTGGTTCTTTTTAGTTAGGAACCGAGTCCAGAATTTCCTGGCTGACTCTCCGGGCTGTTGAGTAATGTGGCTCAAGTCATCGGCGTCAGGTGGTCGCACGTATGTGCCCTGGAAGTTGTCGAGGAATGCGTCTTCCAGGTTTTCCCAGCTGCCAATGGAATTTGCTGGCAGGCTGTTTAGCCAGTGTCGGGCTGGTCCTTTGAGCTTAAGGGGAAGATACTTGATGGCGTGCAGATCGTCTCCGCGGGCCATGTGGATGTGGAGAAGAAAATCTTTGATCCATACTGCGGGGTCTGTTGTGCCATCGTATGATTCGATGTTTACGGGTTTAAACCCTTCTGGGAATTCATGATCCATTACTTCGTCAGTGAAGCAGAGGGGGTGCGTGGCGCCGCTATGCCGGGCTATGTGGCTACGCAGGTCGAATTGCTCTGGGTGGCTATGTTCGGCCCGGCCGGACTTGTTGAAGGTGTATCCGGCGTGATGGTCCTCGTCGCGTGCCGAGGCGCGCCCCCGTGATCTGTAGATCGATCTTGGCTGTCCTGCTTTGTTGCCCCGGGCCATAGTATGTTGGCGTGGGGGTGTTGGCTGGTATGTGGACTGGTATACCATTTTATCCCGGCCACGATGTGGCCGGTCAGTCGTGTGGTGCTCGAGTCCGTATTCCTCGGCTGCCAGGACTTCAGTCCATCTGTCTGTGAGCAGGTCTTGATCAACTTGGAGTTGCTGCTGCTTCTTTTTCAGGCTCCTCGCAGTGGCTATAAGCCGACGCTTGAAGCACTCCTGCTCTACGGGATCCTCAGGCACGCCGAACTCGCCGTCGCCGAGGCTAATCTCGTCTTCGGAGGGGGGCATGTAGCTGTCCTCCTCAGGGTATTCGTCTGTCGCCTGTTCTTCTGGGCTGACCTGCTCATCCTCCTGTTCGGCCTGCTCAAAGGCGGGCTGATCAGGGTTGTATTCTTCTTTGGCACCATTCGGATTGTTTTCGTCTCCTGGGCCGGTATTGTTGTGGCGGGGCTTGGAGTGGCGCCGACGACGACCATTCTTTGCTTTTTTTCCTGAGGTTTTATCCTCTGTTGCCTCATCGCCATTTGTTTCCTCCAGTATCCACCATATATATATATATATATATATATATATATATATATATATATATATATATATATATATATATATATATATATATATATATATATATATATATATATATAAGAAGAGGTGGTTGTCCATCACCCAGTGAGTGGTGGTTCATGTTCTTCTCCTGCATCGTCGTCCATACCGTCGATGTCTTCGGAGTCGAAGTTCAGTACCTCGGTTAAATCAATAACCGTGGCAATGAAGTGGGTGGTGGGTGGGCAACGAATTCCTTCGTCGCCTGCCACCCACTCGAGCTGGACATAGTTCGGCGAAGAGCCTCCTGACAAAGAGAGGGACTTTAATGAGTCCAGAATGTCGCCAAAGGGCGAGTGCTGGAAGATATCCGCAGCGGCGAACTCCATTACCGGAGCCCATCCTGGCCCGACGGGCTCGGGAGTGCGCGGACTGGAACCAACGTCCGGATACGAATCCGGGGGTTCGGAGTCACGTGCCATCGCAGAGGTAAGACCCGTGTTCGGCTCCCCCGCCGATGAGTGTGCGACCTGGGGGGCAGGGTCCATCCCTCCGTCCTTAGGCAGCGCAGCCTGCTCCGGATCTAGGTCTGGGGATACTACGGGGGTGATACCCCGAGCATCGTCCGACGGCAGGTCTAAGCCGTGCTCGTCGTGACTGTCCGGTGCTCCTGGCATAGGCCCAAATCCATCGAAGATCAAGTCCCCGCAGATGTCCGCCGTGTAGTTCAGCTTTCCGAACCTGACCTGGTGGCCAGGGGCGTAGCTATCCATCTGCTCTAGATGGCCAAGCAAGTTGGCCCGCAGTGCGAAGCCGCCGAACACGAAGATCTGTCCGGGGAGGAAAGTCTCACCCTGGACAGCGTCGTTGATGATGATTGAAGGAGCCATCGAGCCTGACAGCGACGGCACAGAGGAACTCTTAATGAAAGCACCAATGTTGGTGTCAAAACCGGCGGATCTCGGGTAGGGGGTCCTGATCACAAGGCCAAGGCTGATGGTAACAGGAAGCAAGGGACTCAGATGTTTACCTGGTTCGGCCCTCTCGATGGAGGTAAAACCCTACTTCCTGATTGATTAATATTGGTGATATGGGTAGTACAAGAGTAGATCTACCACGAGATCGTAGAGGCTAAACCCTAAGAGCTAGCCTATGATGGTATGATTGTAATTGTGATCGGCCTTCTAAGGACCAACCTCTCCGGTTTATATAGGCATCGGAGAGGGCTAGAGTTTCCATGGAGTCAGTTACAAGGAAGGAAATATAATATCCGGATCGCCAAGCTTGCCTTCCACGCCAAGGAAAGTCCCATCCGGACACGGGCCGAAGTCTTGAGTCTTGTATCTTCACGCTTCAATAGTCCGGACGATGTACACAGTACGGCTGTCCGGATACCCCCTAATCTAGGACTCCCTCAACATGTATGAAAGAATTATGAACGGTGGCTTTGCCACAAATACTATGTCAACTACATGATCATGTTAAGCAATATGACAATGATGAATGTGTCATGATAAACTGGATGGTGAAAAGTTGCATGGCAATATATCTCGGAATGGCTACGGAAATGCCATAATAGGTAGGTATGGTGGCTGTTTTGAGGAAGATATAAGGAGGTTTATGTGAAAGAGCGATCATATCACGGGTTTGATGCACCGCTAAGTTTGCACCAACTCTCAATGTGAGAAAGGGCAATGCACGGTACCGAAGAGGCTAGCAATGATGGAAGGGTGAGAGTGCGTATAATCCATGGACTCAACATTAGTCATAAAGAACTCACATACTTATTGCAAACATCTACAAACCATAAAAAACCAAAGCACTACGTGCATGCTCCTAGGGGGATAGATTGGTAGGAAAAGACCATCGCTCGTCCCCGACCGCCACTCATAAGGAGGACAATCAAAGAACACCTCATGTTTTAAATTTGTTACATAACGTTTACCATACGTGCATGCTACGGGACTTGCAAACTTCAACACAAGCATTTCTCAAATTCACCACTACTCAACTAGCACGACTTTGATATTATTACCTCCATATCTCAAAACAATTATCGAGCATCAAACTTCTCTTAGTATTCAACACACTCATAAGAAAGTTATTACTAGTCTTGAATACCTAGCATATTAGGATTATTTAAGAAAATTACCATGCTATTTAAGACTCTCAAAATAATCTAAGTGAAGAATGAGAGTTCATCCATTTCTTCAAAGTAGAACCACCATTGTGCTCTAAAAGATATAAGTGAGGCACTAGAGCAAACAATAAACTACTCCGAAAGATATAAGTGAAGATCAATGAGTAGTCGGATAATTATACAACTATGTGAAGACTCTCCCACATTTAAGAATTTCAGATCTTGATATTTTATTCAAACAGCAAGCAAAAAAAAATAAAATGACATGACGCTCCAAGCAAAACACATATCATGTGGTGAATAAAAATATAGCTCCAAGTAAAGTTACCGATGAACGAAGACGAAAGAGGGGATGCCATCCGGGGCATCCCCAAGCTTAGGCTCTTGGCTATCCTTGAATATTACCTTGGGGTGCCTTGGGAATCCCCAAGCTTAGGCTATTGCCACTCCTTATTCCATAGTCCATCGAATCTTTACCCAAAACTTGAAAACTTCACAACACAAAACTTAACAGAAATCTCGTGAGCTCCATTAGCGAAAGAAAACAAAACACCACTTCAAGGTACTGTAATGAACTCATTCTTTATTTATATTGGTGTTAAACCTACTGTATTCCAACTTCTCTATGGTTTATAAACTATTTTACTAGCCATAGATTCATCAAAATAAGCAAGCAACACAATGAAAACAGAATCTGTCAAAAACAGAACAGTCTGTAGTAATCTGTAACTAACGCAAACTTCTGGAACTCCAAAAATTATAAAATAAATTGGTGGACCTGATTAATTTGTCTAGTAATCATCTTCAAAAAGAATCAACTAAATATCGCTCTCCAGTAAAAAGTTGAAGCTAATCTCGTGAGCGCTAAAGTTTCTGTTTTTTTACAGCATGATCATAAAGACTTCACCCAAGTCTTCCCAAAGGTTCTACTTGGCACAAACACTAATTAAAACACAAAACCACATCTAAACAGAAGCTACATGGATTATTTATTACTAAACAGAACCAAAAAGCAAGAAACTAAAATAAAATTGGGTTGCCTCCCAACAAGTGCTAACGTTTAACGCCCCTAGCTAGGCATGATGATTTCAATGATGCTCACATAAGAGATAAGAACTGAAACATAAAGAGAGCATCATGAAGAATATGACTAGCACATTTAAGTATAACCCACTTCCTATGCATAGGGATTTTGTGACCAAACAACTTATGGGAACAATAATCAACTAGCATAGGAAGGCAAAACAAGCATAACTTGAAAACTTTAAGCACATAGAGAGGAAACTTGATATTATTGCAATTCCTACAAACATATATTCCTCCCTCATAATAATTTTCAGTAGCATCATGAGTGAATTCAACAATATAACCAGCACCTAAAGCATTCTTTTCATGATCTACAAGCATAGAAATTTTACTACTCTCCACATAAGCAAAATTCTTCTCATCAATAGTAATGAGAGCAAACTCAACAAAATAACTATCATGTGATAGAAAATTAAGATCAAGATGACAAGTTTCATGGTTATCATTATTCTTTATAGCATACATGTCATCACAATAATCATCATAGATAGGAGGCATGCTTTCATTATAGTAAATTTGCTCATCCACGCTTGGGGACAAAAAATAACATCTTCATCAAACATAGCTTCCCCAAGCTTGTGGCTTTGCATATCATTAGCATCATGGATATTCAAGGAATTCATACTAACAACATTGCAATCATGCTCATCATTCAAATATTTAGTGCCAAATATTTTAATGCATTCTTCTTCTAACACTTTGGCACAATTTTCCTTTCCATCATACTCACGAAAGATATTAAAAAGATGAAGCGTATGAGACAAACTCAATTCCATTTTTTTGTAGTTTTCTTTTATAAACTAAACTAGTGATAAAACAAGAAACAAACAGATTCGATTGCAAGATCTAAAGATATACCTTCAAGCACTCACTTCCCCGGCAATGACGCCAGAAAAGAGCTTAGTTGACGGGGTGTGAGTGCCGCTTACCTAGCCTCCCCGGCAACGGCGCCAGAAAAGAGCTTGATGTCTACTACGCAACCTTATTCTTGTAGACGTTGTTGGGCCTCCAAGTGCAGAGGTTTGTAGGACAGTAGCAAATTTCCCTCAAGTGGATGACCTAAGGTTTATCAATCCGTAGGAGGCGTAGGATGAAGATGGTCTCTCTCAAACAACCCTGCAACCAAATAACAAAGAGTCTCTTGTGTCCCCAACACACCCAATACAATGGTAAATTGTATAGGTGCACTAGTTCGGCGAAGAGATGGTGATACAAGTGCAATATGGATGGTAGATATAGGTTTTTGTAATCTGAAAATATAAAAACAGCAAGGTAACTAATGATAAAAGTGAGCGTAAACGGTATTGCAATGATAAGAAACAAGGCCTAGGGTTCATACTTTCACTAGCGCAAGTTCTCTCAACAATAATAACATAATTGGATCATATAACTATCCCTCAACATGCAACAAAGAGTCACTCCAAAGACACTAATAGCGGAGAACAAACGAAGAGATTATGGTATGGTACAAAACCACCTCAAAGTTATTCTTTCCAATCAATCCATTGGGCTATTCCTATAAGTGTCACAAACAGCCCTAGAGTTCGTACTAGAATAACACCTTAAGACACAAATCAACCAAAACCCTAATGTCACCTAGATACTCCAATGTCACCTCAAGTATCTGTGGGCATGATTATACGATATGCATCACACAATCTTAGATTCATCTATTCAAACCAACACAAAGTACTTCAAAGAGTGCCCCAAAGTTTCTACCGGAGACTCAAGACGAAAACGTGTGCCAACCCCTATGCATAGGTTCATGGGTGGAACCCGCAAGTTGATCACCAAAACATACATCAAGTGTATCACATGATATCCCATTGTCACCACAGATACGCACGGCAAGACATACATCAAGTGTTCTCAAATCATTAAAGACTCAATCCGATAAGATTACTTCAAAGGGAAAACTCAATCCATTACAAGAGAGAAGAGGGGGAGAAGCAACATAAGATCCAACTATAATAGCAAAGCTCAAGATACATCAAGATCGTGCCAAATCAAGAACACAAGAGAGAGAGAGAGAGAGAGAGAGAGAGAGAGAGAGAGAGATCAAACACATAGCTACTGGTATATACCCTCAGCCCCGAGGGTGAACTACTCCCTCCTCATCATGGAGAGCGCCGGGATGATGAAGATGGCCACCGGTGAGGGATCCCCCCTCCGGCAGGGTGCGGAACAGGGTCCCGATTGGTTTTTGGTGGTTACAGAGGCTTGCGGCGGCGGAACTCCCGATCTATTATCGTCTTCGGATGTTTTAGGGTACGTGGGTATATATGGGTGAAAGTAGTATGTCGGTGGACCTCCGGGCTATCCACGAGGCAGGGGGCGAGCCCTAGGGGGGTGGGCGACACCCTCGTGGTCAGCCCGGGACTCCCCTGGTGAGCTTCCGGTACTCCGTGGGCTTCTTCTGGTCCAAAAATAAGTTATGTGGAGTTTCAGGTCAATTGGACTCCGTTTGATATTCCTTTTCTTCGAAACACTGAAATAGGCAAAAAAAACAACAATTCTGGGCTGGGCCTCCGGTTAATAGGTTAGTCCCAAAAAATAATATAAAAGTGGATAATAAAGCCCAATATTATCCAAAACAGTAGGTAATATAGCATGGAGCAATCAAAAATTATAGATACGTTGGAGACGTATCATGGGTCACCGTGTAAAAGAAAAATTGGGTGATTTGGAGGTGGTGGAAAAAATCACCTTTGTTCAAAAAATGGCTTAAGTAAATGGTCCCTCCGGAATGCGGTGATTTTTTCGACCACCTTTGCCTATGGGGTTTTTACATGTGGATCCCACATGTAATTCACACACACACGGAGAACACGTACAAACAAACAAACTTGCCGGACATGATGTAAATGGACCCAAAAAGTTTCTACTTCTTTGTATCAACATGAGAAGGAAGCATGACTAGTTTGGTAAGGTTGTCGGCATTTGTATGGATTTTCTAATATGATTAAATGCTTAAAATACTTCTCGGAGGTGACACAAGAAGCGCACGTTGTCGATCCTTCACCGACGGCCGTTCCCGTAGGAGGTAAGGGTCCGTGTGGAAGGACGAGTTTTTCTCGACTTGCTTCAAATGGACCTATATTCTTTCTTCACCTTTGTACCAACATGAGAAGCATCCATGACTAGTTCCATTGATTTTCGACGTTTTATTAATTTTCTAGGGTTATCACGATGATAAAACCCTAAAATATTTTCCACCAGCGCCACCCTTCCCTCCGATCACTCTGACCATCATGTACTTAACTTAGCATCAACGCCATGAAAACAGGAATCAGAACCGCATTAGATTTTGATCCCACGCATACAAAACAGATAACACACAGACTGCAGGTACTACGATTATCAGATTGAACTTGTAATGCATAACAACTTCTGGTATTCAAACACATCACATGAAATACTGAGACAACCAGAAATGCAAAACAGCTTCTGATGTTGAGGTTGAGCAAGGGGACTTTTATTGTGAGGCGCAGCATCTTCAGCAACCTATCCATGATTCCACCTGTAGCATATAAGTAACTGAAAGTTTCAGATTGAATACAGTTGGTATTGGAAAAATGACAGTACGGTAATTTGAAGATGCCAAGGAAATCTGTCACAACAACTGTAGGAGGATACGAATTTGAATACAAAGTTCATAGAAGTCAATGTTGAATTAATAAGACCTTTGCAAGATGCAAAATCACTTCGATGATGAGAGTAAACAGCATGTAGGCCATAGCACATGCAAGAGGCACTTACAGGAAGTGAAGCAAAAGGTTGTACAGCACGGCAACATGAGTAAGCCAACATCCCTACTAAAATTATTTCACTGCTTATGTCTATTTTTTGTTGAATCATTAGGAAGCCCTAAATATTTTGATGCAAGATCACCGGCAGGGCACTACTGAAATATTTCAGTGTCTACATCTCTCTACTGAAAGTGCATTACTGAAATATTTCAGTGACTACTTGTGTGTGTACTGAAACAGCACCACTGAAATATTTCAGTTGCTACATGCGTGTCTCAAAACAGCACCACTGAAATATTTCAGTTGGTACGCGCGCGTGTCTGAAAGTGAACCACTGAAATATTTCAGAGAGTACGCGTACGCATCTCGAAGTGCACCACCGAAATATTTCAGCTGCTACGTGCTTGTATCAAAAAAGCACCCGAAATATTTCAGTGGCTACGCCATGTGTACTTAAACTGCTACACCAAATATTTCAGGGATTGCGTGCGTGTAATCGAAACTGCAGACTGAAATATTTCAGTGTTCACCCGTGTGTACTGAAATTGCATTGCACTACTGAAATATTTCAGTGTGTACCCGTGTACCGCAATTGCACTACTCAAATATTTTAGTGTTAATCAGTCAATACTCGAAATATTTCAATGCCTACAACTATCTAACGAACTTGCAGTATTGAAATATTTCAGTGTCAACCCAGAGTCTATCACTCTAAAACTGTGTACTGAACTTGTCTGGAGGCACTTCTTGCAGCCAAAATATTGCAAGTTCAATTTACACAGATTGCATCATGTAATTTGAACACGACATTTGAGGTGACAGACAAAATTTCCTATCATGGATACCACTCCAGCACATCAAAACATAGCAAGTAAACATAGCAATGCTATATGCCTAGACTCATTCCAGCCTCGTCGATCAAACTAAGCTGCCATCCAGAGGCTACGGATTCAAGTACACAGATAGCAAGAACATATTGCACAGAATCAAATTAAGCAAGTGGCAAGTAATGATGAATGAAATTCAGCAATCTTACCCTAAACATAGCTACGGCCGCCGTTTAGATGAGGAGAGCGGCAAGGGAAGCATGGAGAACGGCGGGGAAGCGATGTCGCGACCACTGTCCTCCTCCTCTTGCGCTTCGGAGTCATCTCTGACTCGGTTGGGGGCTCCACAATCTTCAATGGCACCTCGTGCACCGTGGGTTCCTGATCCAGTGGATGCTCTACCCTGGATCTGAACGCCCACCACCTCCGCCTGGTCCACAGGCTGGACGAATCAGCCTGCTCCATCGCCCAGAGGAGGATCTCGACCTTGTGCATCGGTTGTGCGGGTGGGGGGGAGCTTTGCCCTCTCCCTCCTCGTCATTTGCTTCAAAGTGGCCATTGTCGTCCAGTTCCTTTGCAATATGTTGTGAAACCAAGAACGGATCTCCGTCAACCTGGACATCTTGACCTGGTCGCCGCCGGAGATCTCCATGAAGTTGGCGTTCTCGCCGCCGGCGATCTCCACGAAGTCGGCGTTCTCGCTGCCGCCGATGTGCTCGATCTGCTGCTCCATCGAGGATTTTGCGTGGATGGAAGAGGGGGTGGATGTGGAAGATGAGAAGAGCAAAGTTGTGGCCGCGAGAAGGAGGAGAAGGCTAGGAGATGGCCGCGGTTGTAATGGAGATGGAAGAGGGGAAGGACCACGGCGGCGGCTTTGCATTGGACGAGAGGGGCGGCGGTTTTGCATTGGACGAGAGGGCCCCACCTTGTCATATATTTCCTAGGACTAAAATGCCCCTAGATTAAAAGGCGTCCCCACCTTGTCATTAGTACTTTTGAGTACTTTCGAGTACTATGTGTGTATGTGCCGTTAGATCGAGACAAACGAACGGCTCCAAAAAATGCCAACTACTGTAAAAGTAGTATTCAACCCAACCTTGAATTTTGAACCAAATTCTGTCCTTGATATATTTAAACGTGCCATCCTTGGATCTCCCAACATCAGACGGTATACCCAGATATCTTGCGGCTAGCGATTCATTAGGCACATCCGGAACTCCCAGTTCTGTAGGGTCCGAATGGAGCGAGATGTTTCCGTTCGCAACACTTAGACACCTTACAGCTGTGAAGTCAGATCATGCACCAATTTTTCTTTGTAATGATCATGATGCTGCTGATAGGAGAATGGGTGTTGACAAAATATGGCGATATGAGAAGTTGTGGGAACAACACATTAATTTTTTTCCTATGCTACAAGGAGTGTGGCAGGCCAATGGACAGTGTGGGTCAGTGGAGGACCTACAGGCAAAGATGAAAAATGTCGTTGCTGCACTGGCGAGTTGGGGATCAAAGGAGTGTGGGATTGTTAGGCATGAGCAGAGAGATCTAAAGAAGAGGCTGCAAGCGATGCTTTCTATGGCGGGAAGGGTTGGACCGTCTGATGAGGAAATAAAAATTGAAGCGTACATTGTTGAGTTGAATTTCCGTGAAAAGATAATGTGGCGTCAGAGATCCCGAATACAATGGTTAGTAGAGGGTGATGGCAATACAAAAAAAATCACCAAAAAGCAACCAATAGGAGAAGGTGTAATCGTATTACTCGGCTAACAAGGGAGGATGGTTCGATATGTAATGATGAAAATGAGATAGGTAATATGGCCACAGCCTTTTATAAAAATCTTTATAACTCTGAACCCTCGGTTGGCTTGGAGGAAGTGCTTTCCCATATACCTTGTAAAGTAGATGGAGAGATGAACAGAATGCGTGGTGCAGCCTACACAGAGAAAGAAGTAAAAGATGCACTATTTCAGATGTTCCCAACAAAGGCTCCTGGTCCTGATGGTTATCCCGCACATTTTTTCCAAAAGAACTGCGGTGTTTGTGGTGATGAGGTACTCGGGTGGTGTTGCGTGTACTTAATGGGGAGGAGTCTCCGGAGGTTAAAAATAGGACTTTCATTGTATTAATTCCTAAGGTATCGAATCCAACCTCTCTTACTCAGTTTCGACCTATAACTTTGTGCAATGTAATCTACAAGATTATATCAAAAGTGCATGCTAACCGGTTGAAGCAAGTGTTACCGAAGATCATTTCTCATGAGCAGTCTGCTTTTGTACCGGGTAGACTTATATCCGATAATATCATATCTGCATATGAATGCTTACATTTCATGAAGAGGTCAAGAAGCAAGAATAATTATCATTGTGCTTTAAAGCTTGATATGATGAAGGCTTATGATCGAGTAGAATGGGGTTATCTTAAGGCTGTAATGTTAAAGTTGGGTTTCAACCGGATTTGGGTCTCAAGAATTATGCAATGGGTAAAAACTGTATCTTTTTCTGTCCTGGTAAATGGAGTAAAAATGGAAGAATTTAATCCCTCGAGAGGGATTAGACAGGGGGACCCCATTTCACCGTACCTGTTCCTGGTTGTGGCTAAAGGTTTATCATGTGAGTTGAGGGGTATGAGCAGTAATGTGAATGTGAGGGGGATTGTGGTTGACCCCACGGCTCCTCCAGTTAATCATCTTTTATTTGCTAATGACTGTTTGTTGATGCTTAAAGCTAATATGGAGGGTGCCGTGATCATTACAGATGCCATTGTTAAGTATTGCAACGCCTCATGCCAGCGAGTAAATTTATCAAAAGCAGTAGCACTTCCTAAACAACCAGTCGGACAAAGTTAACTCGGCCGAAGCTAGCGCCTGGGCCGGCCTAGTTTGGGTGTATCAATATGTTTTCCAAAACACACGTTTGGTTTAAAAAAGAGTCAATTACACCACAGGTGTCTGAACTTGGCAAGAAAATCAGTTTGGTGCTGAAACTTGTGGCATACAGATATATGGTGACAAAACTTGGCTTCGTAGTGCAGATACAGTGAAATTCACGTTTGGATACGAGATGGGTGCTGACGAGGCCTGCCAGCGTGGCGCCGTACCCACTGTCAGTGGCTGGACCGTCCGGGCGAGGGCGTGTGGCCCGGGTTTTCGCGACCCCCCCCCCCCTCGGAATTTGTTTACTTCTCACAAAAAAGCCCCTGCAGAGGCAGGAGAGGCGTGGCAGGTAAGTTATATGCATATGGCTGGATTAGTGTACCTAAAACCCTGCCTCGCCTCGAGTTGTCCTCTCGATCGTTCGCAGCCGACGGCGGCGTAGATTGGGACGACGGCATTGATCGGCGGCGGCGACGACGACGATGGGGCCCCGCCGGCGAGATCCTGGGGAGCCAGCCCCTGTATATGGTGAGCATGCCCTTGATGTTTCTCTCCGCGACGTCTCTCTCCCCTGTTTATTTTAGGGTTTTTTTTCAGTTGCTCGAAGCGGTGCCTTGTCTTGGTTAGGTCTTGATTTTGTTGGTGGATGGTTGTTAAATGCCGAGATGTAAGAAACCCCCTTCGCATTCATCCGTAGTGGTGGTTGTGTACATGGTGTCTAGCGAGTTTGAAAGGGCTCTGTTTTTTGAACTAAAATATTCAGATTTCACAAAAAGTAACCACCCGGTGTACTAGATTGTTAGAACATGTTTGCTCCTGTCAAAACATTGGTTGTGGGTAAGAAGTTTGTAATTTTCATGAAACTATACCTAACTGAATTTTTTGACAGTAGCTAACTGTATTTTTGGACAGTTAGTAACTGAATTTTTCGACAGTGTGTGTGTACAGTAGTTGATTTATGAAAGTTAGGAAATTTAAGTAGTTTGCTTGCTGCTATTGTGGGAGTAGGAAGTGTTAATTGAAGAGCCAGCAATTAGATTCATCATTTGTGATTGGACATGACAGAATATTAATGGAAATGTACAACAGTCTTAAATGAAGTTGTGCATTGTAAACTGAATTTATTTTGGCTGTGTAAATTATAGATCTCTGCTATTTTTGGCAGTTTGGTACTGTAGATGCATGCTGTTTTGGCACTTTGAAGTGAACATCTTATCTGTTTTAAGCACTCGTTAATCAAGATTTTCTCTGAATTGTAGGTGATTTTGATGGCCAATTCACAGAGAGATTCATCACAAAGGATTCTTCTCTGGAACTGACAACAATAGGAGCTACATTGACTATGAAGTTGATTGGTTCGATCATTGTGACTGTGACACTTGGTCTATACTGTGGATTGAAGACTTTGTGAAGCAGTTGGGCTATGACCGAGAGACATGGCAGCATGATGTATACTGGTGTCTACCGGAAGGACAATTAATGAAGGAATGAGAGAGATGAAGTGTGATGCTGATAGCCTTGCAATGATAGCAGCTAGCACAAGACATAAGAATCTGTTGTCGCTCAGAGACCATGGGGAGACAAAGAACGACCTTCTTCACAGATGATGTTACAGCTTGATGCAATCGCCTGAGTTGCCAAAGGTCATAACCCCCAAAAAAGATGGCAAGGGCAAAGAACAAGCAAGCTCAATTGAAGTGAGAAGTAGAGCAAAGAGATTGTTTATCAAGAAGAAATGGAGGAAGAAGGTGAAAATGGTGCAGCGGATTCGTAAATGATGAGGAATTCTATGACAGTGACTATGATATTATGGATGGGGATGATGATTTGTATGAGGAACATGTTGACAAAGAGGTGGATGATCATAGAGAAAACGTTTATACATGTGACTATGAAACAGAGCTAGCAGAAGATGCTCTAGATGATCCTACCATAATGCTATCCAAAGAAGAGAGGGACAAGCTCAAGTACAACTTCAAGGGTTTCAACCCAGAAACTGATTTGAATGCCCCTGTATTCAGATTAGGTATGGTGTTTGGTACTGTTCAGGAGCTAAGGCATGCTATTACCTCTTATAGCATCAGAAACAGAGTTGCAATTAAAAAGACCAGAAACACATCAACTACAGTAGAAGCAGAATGCATTGATGATTGCCCATGGTACTTGAAAGCTGGGATGGACAACAGGAAAAATAGCTTTGTGATCAAGAAATACTGTGATGAGCACACGTGTCCTAAGACATGGAAGCTGAAGGGTCTAACGGCTCCATTTTTAACCAAAAAATTCAGAGATGAGTTCAGGGGCAACGAAAAGATGCCATTGCAGAAATTCGAGGAGAAGGTTCAGCAGGAGTACAATCTAATTCCATGTAGGAGCAAATTGGGAAGGGCTAGAAGAGCATCAGTAAAGCAGATCAGAGGTGAGGATGATGACCAGTATAAGATGTTATGGGATTATGGAGAGGAGTTGAGGCAAACAAACCCTGGCAGCAAGTTCTACCTTTGCACAAAGGAGATTTTTGATGAAAAGACCAAGGAGACAAAGGAACATTTTTCAACTTTGTACTGGTCATTGGATGCATGCAAGAGAGGCTGGTTGATGGGTTGTAGGCCAATAATATTTGTAGATGGATGTCACATTAAGACCAGGTACAAAGGGAATTTACTGACAGCCCCCAATGATTGTATTTTCCCCATAGCATTTGGGATTGTGGAAGTGGAGTCCACTAGCAGCTGGGAGTGGTTTTTGGCTAGCCTAAAGGATGATCTCAATATATGCAACACCTCTCCATACACAATCATGAGTGACAAGCAGAAGGTATGTCATCTTATGGTTTTCACCTTATTGCTTGCTATAGTATAATGTAGTTTTGATGTGATGGGTGCTTGCATTGTTTATGTGTGCAGGGTCTTATAGCTGCAGTTGCAAAGGTGTGGCCAGACGCTGAACACAGGTTTTGTGTCAGGCATATGTATCAAAATTTCCACAATCTTCACAAGGGGGAACAACTAAAGAACAATATGTGGGCCATTGCAAGGGCTACAGACACTCCAACATACAACAAAGCAATGGAGAAGATGAAGGCAGACAGTGTGCCTGCATACGAATGGGTTGAGAAATGGCCACCAAGAACATGGATTAAAGCTTTTTTTAATCCTTTTCCAAAGTGTGACATCCTGCTAAATAACATGTCTGAAGTATTTAACAGGTAAGCATGTATTGCACTTGAAATTAAGCATTTGTGGGTTGTGGTTTTCTGAACTAACATGTATTAACATTTCAAATGACAGTTGGGATTTGCCAGCCAGAGAACTTCCTATTTACTCGATGGTTGAAAACATAAACAGCAAGATCACAGCAAGGATATACAGCAAGCAGATGGAAGTTGCAAAAGATAGGAAATGGAGTATGAGATTGTGCCCAAAAATTCAGAAAAAATTGGACAAGTACACTGATTGGGCTGCAAACTGCATGGTCTTTGGAGCTGGTCAGAAGGTTTTCAAGGTTGTGTCAATGAACCACTCCTACATAGTGGACTTGGAAATGGAAACCTGTAACTGCAAGAGATGGGACTTGTCTGGCATTCCATGTCACCATGCTATTGCTTGTGCTAGAAATGAGAGAATTGACCCTGCAAGCCTAGTGCATGATTGTTATTCAGTAGGGACATACAAAAGGGCTTATGCTTTTAATGTAAAACCAGTGAGGGACCAGGAACATTGGACTAAGATGCATGGCATTGCTGTATATCCACCAGTATACACTAAGGTAATGGGGAGACCAAGGAGGAATAGAAAGAAAGATCCAGAGGAGAAGTTGATGAAAGAAGGAGGGAAAAAGTTGACAAAGCATGGTGTAACCATGCACTGCTCTCTTTGTGGAAGTGTAGACCACAATAAGAAAGGCCACAAGAAGTGGGAGGAGACCACAAGAGATGCTCCTCAACCTGCAAATGTTGCAGATGATGAAGAAGAGTATGATGATCCTACAATCATTTCTGTAAGATGAAACATAATCACACAATGTACTGATATATTTTACATGTGCCAACATACACTAACATGTTGTTTATGCTTTGTTAGAACATAATGCCACACACAGTCCATCCACACATGGATCCAAGTCAAAACCCAGGGTCCATGGTTTTCCTCATGCAGCAAATGGTAACCTTGTATTGATATTTGTTTCGGTTACTGAATTTTCTCTGTTTCTGAATTTATGTCTGAATCTTGTGCATTTTTCTCCACTTAGGAGAGGAGAGCGTACCAACCAAGTATGGATCATGGACCTCTTCCAGAATCAACATTTGTTGCACAAGCAAGAAATGACATACCCCCTCCTAGGGTTACGACTGCTATGTCAAGAGGTAGGGTTAGAAGAAGAGGAGTCACTGAAGACATTCCAGAAGATGTACCACAGTTAAGCAACCAAGGTGGAATTTCAAGAGGAAGAAAGAGAAGATCCACTGGAGCAGGTGGAGCAGCAGCTGGCAGGGGAGGCAGAGGATCTGGAGAAGCAGCTGGTAGGAGAGGAAGAGGTTTTGGAGCTAGTGGAGCATCTAGCAGGGGAGGCAGGGGAGCTAGGGGAGCGGCTGGCAGGAGAGGTAGAGGATCTGCAGCAGCATAAGCAACCAAGCAGCTGGAAGAGGAGCAGGGAAGCATATCTCGGACCAGGTCTTTGGCGAAGCATATCTTGGACCAGGTGCTGGGTTCTGAACCTTATGTTTGGACCAAATTCAGAGAGTTCCTATGTGCAAGCAGAAGAGGAGCCAGTGACCCAAAATGCACCAAATGAAGAGTGGATTGATGATTTCCAAACCTTGTAGATCCCAATGCCAACCGAATTAGTTCATGAGTGAACTGAACTAGATGGAAGTGCAAGTTCATATATGAACTTTTATTCATCACACAAGTCATAAGACTAATTTCCCATTTGTTTATGCTGTAATGTGAGAATCTGAACATGTGTTATGCTGCTATTTAAGCACACCTGTATGCACTGATCCGAGGTTGCTATGCTCATAAAATGCAGTTTTCATGTTGTTCCATCTCATGCTTTTCTATGAATTTATGCTCGCAAATATTACCCTCATTCCTGTCATGCTTTTATCTGAATTTATGCCGGCAAAAACTGCTCTTATTCCTGTCATTTTTTCTCTGAATTTTATGCTGGCAAAAATTACCCATTCCTGTCATATGCTTTTCTCTGAATTTATGCCGGCAAAAACTGCTATTATTCCTATAATGCTTTTCTTTCAATTTATGCTGGCACAAAATGCTCTTATTCCTGTCATGCTTTTCTCTCAATTTAAGAAAAGCATCGGCTTCGTCCAACAGTTTGCAGATTTCTTCAGTTTGCGTGTATGCAGTTTAGTTATCAGTCTACAGTTTGTGTGTATGTGGTTTGCATTTCCGTCAATATGCATGCATGTTCTTAGCTACTGAATGTGTGTGCTTCACTAATGTGTGCTCTCAGCTACTAAAGTGGCCACTGTATGATCAAATGGTTGTTGTTATCTATCTGAAAAATGAAGTTTCAATTTGTTCTCCATCCAATCAATTGTTGCTGTCTAAACATGCATAGTCTGTTTCAATTCTACAGCAGTAAAATATTGACAAAAAACATCTTTACCAAAAGGTACATTCTTTGTAATTCACCAAAGATTATTCAGCAAAATACAAATTTTCAGCAACATACATGACCTTCTAGACTGGACAATGACAACATTACTTCTTGTCAACCACAACAAACATGATTACGACTAACCCAAAGTACATGAACACAACAAACATAATCGTCCTATCTCTAGATTGTAACTGATCTTTGTGCATCCTTCCAATCTTCTTCTTCTCAAGTCCGTGCTTCTCCTCAGTTTCTATCTAACCATCTTTCTGCATTAGCTTCTTCTCTAGCACCTCTTTGTTGTTAGCAACTTCACCAATGACAGTTCTTTACCTCCCCTCCCATGGCTTGTCAATCCATTTGACATAACCACAAGTCTCCTGCTCAGGCAAAATTGCAGACTATTACATACATACTGACATTACCAACTGATGACAAAACACCGATTGTAAAGTAAAGAGGCCTAATGGTAGCAAGCAATTTACCTCATATTGGCATGACAAAAATCTCCTTCTAGTGTCCACTCCTTTGCATACCTGCATAGCTGCTGACTCAAAGTGCCTGCACATCTTACCCTTGTTCAGCTCATCTTCCTGAGTTCAACTCCAATTGAACCTAACATCCTACAAATTTTTCTGAGAAAAGGGGAGATGATTTACCTGATGCTTTCTGAAGTACACAACAGAGGTAATTTTGGCCCACGGTTCGTCCTCCTCCTCCACCTTCGCCCCTCCATCCACAATCCTAGGTACGCTGGACCCTCCCATCTAGAAATAGGGGGACAGAAGGCGCGTGAGATGTGAGAGTAATACTACGAGAGATGTGAGAGAGAGGTGAGAGAGAAGGAATGCGTGCGCTAACCAGAAGTCGGGGATCCCTTCTGCCAGAGCTGCCGCCGCCGTCGTCGTGCGCAGCCGAGGGGAGCGCCGCCGCCCCGTCGTCGTCTTGCAGCCGAGGGAGGCCGCCGCCGTCGACGCAGCCGAGGGCCGCCGCCGCCAGCGCAGCCGAGGGGAGAACCGCGCCGCCCGCCGTCATGTCAACCGAGGAGTGCCGCCGTCGCCGTCGTGCGGAACTAAGCCGTCGCCCTGTTCTTGAATTGGGGATCGCGGGCGAAGAATTTTTTTTTTTTGATGTATCGCGGGCGAGGATTCGCGGGATCGAGGGGCTCGCGTTACCTGCGACGGCCGGGGCTTTTTTGTGAGAAGTAAACAAATTCCGGGGGGGTTTCGTGAAAACCCGGGCCACACGCCCTCGCCCGGACGGTCCAGCCACTGACAGTGGGTCCGGCGCCACGCTGGCGGGCCTCGTCAGCACCCATCTCGTATCCAAACGTGAATTTCACCGTATCTGCACTACGAAGCCAAGTTTTGTCACCACAAATCTGTATGCCACAAGTTTCAGCACCAAACTGATTTTTCTTGCCAAGTTCAGACACCTGTGGTGTAATTGACTCTTTAAAAAATATAGATAACTTTTCTAGAAATAGTATGGATATTTGGGGAACAATGCATGATCATTGTTAAAAACATATAAGTATATTCTAAAAATTCTACATTAATTTCAAAAAATGTTTGACAAATTTTCCTTACTTTAATAAAATATCCACTGTTTAAAAAGAATATACATGAATTTTAACAAATTATGTTATTTGTCTGGTGTAACGTTTCAAATTCAAATACTTTAACAAAATATTAAATAATGTTAACAAATTTTAAAAGTGAATGTGATTTAAAATTTAAAAGAAAATCAGGAACTAAAAAATTGAAAGAAAAATAAAAAATAAAAACACAAAAAATGGAGCGAAACAAATGGAAAACTAAATTTAAAAATCATCCTCATGAGCCGGCCATAACAATGCTCGGCTAGTGCAATGGTAGATATCTTGTCGCGACAAGCTAGAAATAGGAGGGAGTAAGTTAGTAAGGGGTTGCCTTCTCTTGCAAAGCTCCTCAAAGGTCACCTTCTTGGGTACCACTTAATTAGTTATTTCAGATACATTTGCCCACAACCCTGGAAAAAAAAGATACATTTTCCCACAGCCAGTGGTATAGGCGAAGCGCAACGTGTGGAGCCTATAACACTCTTTTCCTTATTCAGTTTTTTCTTTTTCCTTTATTTGTTTCTAATTTCTTATTTTTTCGGTTTTCAAACATTTGTTTTCCTTCTTCTTTGTCTTTTTTCTTTTTTCTTTTTCCCTTTTCATTTTAGTTTTTATTTTTATTATATTTTCCTTCCTTATTTGCATATTTTGACTTTTCTGATTATAAAAGTATGTGATCATTTTTACAATAGTGCTTGAACTTTAATTTAAAATCAAATTTCTCTAAGACCTAAACATTAAAAAATATAAAATAGTTCTGACTTCTTAAATATGAAAAGAAAATGCGTAGATATATTTGAAAATGAAATGAATATATTACAAATGTGCATAATATTTGTGAAAATGCATATGAACATTTCTAATACGTGCCCATTTTATGAAATGCATAAAACATCTAGCACAAGAGCAGTTTTATAAATTTGTGAACATTTCAGTAAAATTTTATGAATGTTTTTCAGAATGTGTGTACATGTTTTAATCACACGATTATTCCCTAGAATGTGCGAAGAATTCATAATTACATAAACAAAATATTTTAACCCAATTATATAGAAGTAACTTTTTAGAAAAATTGGGGTCCTTAGAAACATATTAATACATATATGTAGGAAAACAAAAAATAGAAAGAGAGTGAATAAATAAATAAATAAGTGAGGTATAGCAGCTCTCGTAATTGCCCAAATCTAGGCAGAGATGTAAATGTATTTTTTTAAAGGTCATATGGGTCTTATTAATGTAATAGAAAGTAAGGTAAGAGCCTTGTAGACATCGACTTGAGAAAGCTGAAAAGACAATAGAACCCTAGCTTTAGCCAAAAATATCCTCAACCAAGTTGGAAATCTGCAATCAAGACAAAATGATCCCGTGAGCTTGATGCCAGCGTTCGTCATCCGCACTAGCACCACCACAGAGCATGTCTTCATCGAAGCTCGCCATTGATTTGCAGCTTTTCGAATCTCCAAAGTAGCTCGTCAAAAGTGAGACCGTGAACGAATCTGCTCAGGGCAACACCCCAAATACGCCATCAAACTCCAAATTGGCACCCACACATGACGATGTCGGAGGAGGAAAGCTGATCCACCAGCTTTCAACTAGGAATCCATCATCTTCCAACTGCCGCCAACGTAGTCCACCGCCGGCACCTGCTCCTGAACAACCTCCTATGCTCCGTGGCGATGCGAGAGTGAACTTCGTTGCAACGGGAAGTCCACTAAGGGGATACCAACGTCGTCACCCCATCCCCACAAATAGACATCAGCAAGATCACCGACCATAGAGTACAACGCACGGCAGGGAAAGAACTGGAGCAACCTTATTCAGCATTGTCGCCGCCGGAACCGGATCCAAATGTCAAGCGACCAAAAGACCTGAGCTACTAGGGCCTAAACCTACATCTACATTGGCCCGCATGCGCAAGATCCGACGACCTCCCTCGTCACCGACGACCAAGAGGTTTTCACCGCCGGAGGAAGGCACCGGAAGGCTGGTTGCACTTGGTGACTGGAGATTGACTTTCTTCTCGTTTGTCCTATAGGGCCGCAAAGATGTACATGAAAATTTGGGTACAAGCACAACCTTAGCGAAACAATGTTTTTTTATGAGAAACAAATCATATGTGCAAACACTCACGTACACGCACATATACTCATCCCTATGAACATACACACGAGCATCCGACCCCTATGAGCATCTCCAAGAGATAAAGTCGACTGGTGTTGAAATTGATGAAGTCACCACAAACTCTGCCATCGATGGAAACAATGCCTTCCACTGAAAAAATATTCCATCTTTTATGAGACCCGCATGTGCCAGACCAGATGTGTTCCTAATATAATGGGTCGGGGATACAATCACGCTCCTCAACTTGAAGCTCTAAGTTCTCTCCAAGCTGAGGGTTTTTGCATGGAGGCTAGCGCTCCCGTCGCTCCCAACGGGCGATGTTCTTCACCACAGAACACATGGCCTCGACACACTCATGTGCACTGTGTGGAGCAGCAGATGATTGGAGACACAACTTGCTTAACTGTAGTATGTCACGCAACGTGCGGGCGTTATTGGATGAGTTGATGGTTGTACACCTGTGCGAAAACACTAATCCTAACGCCAAGGAGTGGCTGTTTGTTATGAGCGAGTCCCTCTCCCAGATAGTACAATGATCATCACTCTTTGGGTGATTTGGAGCTCCCGACGAAAAACTATACATGAGGATATTTTCCAGAGCCCCTGGTCTAGACACAGTTTTCTGAACTCTTTTTTGAATGATATTCAGTTTTTGCAGAGAACTATCGGGACAATGCAAGGAACTACTTTGGCTAGACCGAACCACTGTATCCCGCCGCCGCCGAGTTATGTAAAGATTAATGTCGACTCTGCGGTTTCGAGGACTGGGGAGTTTGGCTCAGTGGGGCCGATATGTCGAGACCAAGACGGGATGTTCATTGGAGCTTCAACATTGTTCTCCCCCCTAGTTGACCCACCTACCCTCGAGGCACTTGCAACTCGGGAGGCGTTAGCTCTTGCAGATGCCACCTACTCTCAACGGATCTTCGTGGCCTCGGACTGCAAGACAGTAGTTGATGCTATCAGAAATGGAAGTGCGTCTCCTTATGGCGCAGTGATTAATGAGATTAGAGATCACATGTCAAGTTTTCATTTTTGCATCTCTAGTCACGAATTTCGAACCTTGAATATTGAGGCTCACAGTCTTGCTAAGCATGGCCTTACTTTAGGGGCTGGCCGTCATGTGTGGTTAGGCCAACCCGGGAACCTTCTTTTCGTCCCAGAACATTTGGTGACGACATAACAAAGTTTAGCGAGGTTGCCTAACAAAAATCTAACCACATGTTAGTTCTTAACATATTATAATTTTCTCGAAAACAAAAAAGTGTACAGTAGGGTGTTCAAGTGACCTATTTGGACATTTCTACTACAAGTTGCAACTCATGCAATGGTATTTGGTCACAATAAATCTATCTGTTATTTTATATTTTATAGTATATAAAATTGCTTAACGAGCTAACCAGGAAAAAAAGAACTAGGCTAGAAAATCCTATAATAATTAGAAACATCTAGCCATTAATTTAGACTGATTAATCGAGCACAACCGATAAAAGAAATATTACCCACCAATGCCCTTTTGCGTCCTCTCTCCCATGCGGCACACGAGGGCTTATAGTGGGAGTAACATAGCAAGTAATGTAACACATCTGAAGAAAAGTTTGCTTATATGGTATGTATTTAATATAAGGAGAGAGAAGGTTGGAGTAACATAATATGTTACTGTAACATAACACATCCCAAGGCAAAATGAGTCTATATTTTAATAAATGATGGCTTGCATGATACTACATACATATTACTCCCCATTATGAAGGTGCTAACATAGATTAATAACATATACATGTTACTAGTCTAAGTTACTCCCCACTATAACCAGCCTCATGAGGGTTGCAGGCTGCAGCAGCCGCCATCCACCTGTCCCCAGTTCTCCTTGCGCCGCCAATCCCCAAATCTACTTTCACCGCAAACACTCCGGCTTTGCGTCCCATGGCATTCTCCTAATATTCCTTGCTCGATTGGGTCCTCCAAATTCTCCATGAGGGTTCTTCTCCTGCCGTGCCGATCAATCTACGGGATGAAAGTCGTAACAACAATCTCTGCCCTCTTTCTATGACCTGATGCGCCTCCTTCTCCGCCGTTAACGATACGATGTCATGCCTCTATGGGATGTTGTGGTACGCTGCCAGTTTTCGTAACAAGGTAAATTTTTCCTTCAATTTTTTATGGGAAAAGCTATGAATCAACCGGCCGAAAACAGCGGCGCGTCTGCCACTTTTCGCGCATGCCACGCGTCCTGTGGGCCTCTTGAGCCACGTCTGGAAACCTCCTTGCGTCATACACACGCTGATCATGATCTTATCCTCGCGAGCAATGGCATTCAAGATTTATTTCTGGAGCAACACATCTCCTAGTGCATCTTCACGTCTGCAACCAACTCACGCCACCTGAGGCCCCTGCACCGGCGCCGGCGAGCAAGTGCTCGGCCGCCCACGTCCCTCCACATTTCCTTCCTCCTCCGTTCTCTCTTTCTCCTCTCTCCGATATCTCGTCTCGCACCGATTCAATCAGCGTCGCTTCTAAATCGAGCAGCACCGACACACGGACTACACCTCCCCACCGTCGCCCACCTCCAAGAGGCAGGCTGCCGCTGGAGCCTCGTCCTCCGTCTCCCGTCGTTCCACCTCGCAACCGCTGGTCCACAGTACAGTTCTTGCAACATCCTCCTTGTTGCAAGAAAAAATTATGCAACATTAGTTATGTTTCAAATCTCTCTTCCGTTGAAAAATATTTCTACAGCATTAACTTTGCTGCAGAAAAAATTCTGCAACAACACCTTTGTTGCATAAAAGTGGATGCAATTTTTTCTGCAAGATCATCACAGTTGTAAAGTTATCTACAACAATACCATTGTTGCAAAAGATACATCACGTTTCCGCACAAAGTCTCTATTTCAGCAACAACTCGCTTGTTGCAATTTGTGACGCTCATGTGAGGAGATCTAACGGCATGGGATGTGGTCGTTCTTTCATGAACTTCAATCGGCGGTCGTGTAGCACGCCTCTTGTTTCTGCAACACCATGCTTGTGGCGGAAGGGAGGTGGGGAACGTGGGTGGTACATTGGACGGCCAGCAGCGCGTCCATCCAACGGCTAACCAGGCGGCGGATGTTTTTAACTAATCCACCGGCCGACGCGTAGCGGCCCCCAGTTTTTATAGCTCAATTTATTGGGCCTGTGAAGGTTAATTCGTGAGTTTTTCCTTCCTCGCCTGGCCAGAAGTATAGCTAGCCGCACATCAATCAGCTAGCTAGTATGGCTAGCTTTGCACTGGAGAAATCAATTTGCTTTGACGCTTGCCGTGTGCGTTGATGTTGAGGTCAGCTCAATCTTTTTTTTTTTTTGAGAAAATTTTCGATCTATTCATCTTCAAACATGGCAGTACAATGAATACCAGAAATAATAAAAATTACATCCAGATCCGTAGACCACCTACTATCAGCACTGAAGTGAGCCGAAGGCGCACTGCCGTCACCGTCCCTCCATCGCCAGAGTCGGGCACAACTTGTTGTAGTAGACAGTCGAAAAGTCGTCGTGCTAAGATCCCGTAGGACCAGCGCACCAGAACAGCAACCGTCGCAGATAAAGAATAATGTAGATCAGAAAGATCAAATCCGAAGACACACGAACGTAGATGAACAACGACGATATCCGAGCGAATCCACCAAAGATAGATCCGTCGGAGACATACCTCTACACACCCACCAACGGTGCTACACGCACCGTCGGAACGGGGGCTAGGCGGGGATACCTTTATTCCATATTCAGGAAGCCGCCTCCGTCTCGTCTTCCTGAGCAGGACACAAACCCTAGCAAAATTGAAAGAAACGACTAAAAACGAAGCCCTCCTGCCAGCCCTTACCGAGATTCATCATGGCTCCATGGCCCTAGAGCCACCTGAGAGAAGGTGGACCTGCGGCGGCGCCGGCGGGAGGCAGAAACCCTACCTTTTTTGTGGAGGAGGAGGCGGCGGCTAAAAAGGCTTCCGTGTCTCAAATAGGAGTAGCTTACGCATAGCAAGCCGACCTATCCTGGACGTCTAGACCAACATAGAGCGGCTGGGGTATGTTGATTCCGCGGCTCTGGCCCTGCCGCGGGAGTTCACCATTAGTGTCTCACCATCAACCATAATTATTTGATTTATTTCTCTAAGGTGCACTTGGCTATGATTATGTTTTATCATCAACAAGAAGTCACAATGAATGACAGTTTTGCTAAAACACAATGACCCATAAATATTACAGTATACATGTATCTAAGTTTTCAAATGACTCTTACGGCCGCGTGTGCCAAAGCTCGAACGAAACCCGCAGGAAAATTGTACCATCCGACAAGTAGTAGCATTAAATGACAGGATCCACTTCCTTTTGCGGGAGGAGGCAATTACTAGTGCGTGCATGCCGCGGTCAACATGCATAATATATGTTCTGGTTATTATGATAATTGGCCCACCCAATCTACTCACATTTGTGTTTCTATTCTTCTGGTTATGGGGCTCCTGCGAATTAAAATGGTCCATAAACCCTTTATTGATGAAGGGAAACGTTTGTAAACGGCGCACCGGCCGAACCTTCGGCCGGTCGCGTCGCGCGCGTTGGATCGCATGCAAATCCAGTGACCCGCTTTTTGCACTCTGCAAGTTTGACTAATCACCCATGCAAACCTCCTCAGCCCACGTGCTTGGGCCCACCACAGTCCCTTCTTTTTTTCTCTAGTTATCTTCTTCCTCTCGCTCCTTCCTTCTCTTTCCTGCAGACAAGCACGGGAGGCGACCACTGCTACCCCACATCAATCTCAACCGCATGGTGAGATGCAGCAATCGGTATGCAGCGGAGCTGGAACCGCACCCTTGTAGAGTTGCAACCGCGAGCCGAAGAAATTGGGAGCCCGCCGAACGGCCAAACGTCTTTGCTGCAACCACTGGCTTCCGGAGCTTCAACCGGTGCATGGCAGAGCTGGAACCGTGCCCGGAAGAGCTGCAACCTTGGACCTAAGAAGCTGGACTCCGCCAATGCAATAGTCTTTGTTTGTTGCAACCGTCTACGCTATTTGCTGGAAGCGACCGCGTGATTTTTGCTGGGACTGTTCATGGCTACCTTCTTTGCACGACGGCAAGCGATGCTACAACTATGGGAGGACAAAGGTTGCAACCGGCGCGAACAGATGATGCTACAACCGTTGGACGCCGAGCAAACGTGATAATGCTGGAGCCGGCTTCGAGATTTGCTACAACCGGCATCCCGAATTGCTGGAACCTGCGATTGTTTTTGCTACATCTAAGGGAGTGCTGCTGGCCGATGTGGTGGCGCTCGTATTTTTGCTACATCCGTCACCCACGGAAGCTACGACTGTTTAACATTTTTGCTACAATGGCGACGGCAGCCGACACCGGCGAGCTTTTTTGCTGGAACCGATATACTTTTTTGCTACAACTGGCTGACTTTTTTGCTGCTACCGGCAACCAGAGGGAGAGTACAGTTTTGTTACGAGCTCGTCGTCGGAGGTGCTGCGACCGGCGCCCAACGCACGCCGGGGATGCGTCCGCCGCCATGGGAGCTACGGCCGTCGTAATGGGGAGCTGCAACTACGGGGACAAGCTGCTGCATATACGGAGCCGGCCCGAAACAGAGGAGACGACGACGGCGAGGTCGGCGGCCGGCGGCCGACGGCGAGGGCGGCGACAGGCGAGACGGCCCGACGGTTCTTCTAGACCAGGTGCGTCACTCGTACCTGGCGGTGCTATGGGAAAGAAGGCTTAATTAGGGGAGGAAGGATAGGATATCGTGCGGTTCTAATTATGTGGATCGTACGGTGCAGGTACGACCGGCCCAAATTTGGGCCGGCGCACCGGCGCCTATCAGTGGCCATGAACATGAAGGGAAGTAACATGAGTGAAAGCTCTTGTCTTCAATATCCTTGGTATGCAAAATAGATGCAACCTTTGAACTAACTCTTTTTGCAGGGTAGCCTTTGAACTAACGTTGTTGTCCTTGAAACTTTATTTCTCATTTTCTTGTCAAGGATGATATGCCGATTATCTGGGGAATAGAGTATATTTGCTGTCCAGGAGGAAAAAAAACTGTTGTCCTTGAATCTCAGGTTGGGCTGATAACACTAGACTAAATTAAATTTCACATCATGGGCCTGGTTTGTGCCGTCTAGTAAGAGCCACGACAACATTATCGGGCCTGCGACCTGCCCGTGATGCAGGAAACATTTCAGCATGCAACCACAAAAGGCCGGTGCCTCGCAAAATGCACAAGAAGGAGGTGCATGCTCCCATTGCATCAATCTCACACCTGCCCTGAAGCTGCTACATCTACGTTTGTATTGTCCGAAGCTGGGGCGCCGTTACGACCGTGCGACCCGTTGCTGCAAGCTGCTGCTTCGTCCCGCTCGATCCGGCCTGCATGCCCCTTGTACCAAATCCTAGGTGACGATCTTGGCCGCTCGCTTGCATTTTGCTGTGTCCTGCTAGCATATATATAATTCCTAGCTCCCCTGCCCAAACACAGGGAAAATCAGAGGCATGCATGAGGGGAAATTCTAGACTTTTAGTACCACTAGAAGCATATATATAGGATATGTTACTTGTTACTGAAGGGAGATATGGCACCTGCTAAACTCGCGCGAACTCGCCGTCCCGGCAGACGCCCACGTCGACGGCCATGGTCCGGTCCAGCTTCGTCCCGTTCTTGGGCGACGACACCACCCTGCAGCAGTTCCTCCTCGGAGACTGCACGCACGCACGCACGCACACGAGCTCCATCGATCAGCACCACCAACAAAAACCAGGAGGCCACGAATGAAGGGACATGCATGCGTAGTAGTAGTACGTATGTACCCGTTTCCAGAGGTCGGGGTCGGGCTTCTTGACGATGACAACGCGGTCGAGCAGGCCGGCGGGGTCGGGGATGCGCCAGCGGCACGTGACGTTGGGCGCGGGGGTGTGCCGCTCGTACTCGGTCACGGTCGTCTCCAGCGTCGCGTTGGTGCGCCGGCGCCGGACCCGGCGCTCCATGCGCGACCGCCGCATGTAGTACACCTGCGGGCGCTGGCAGTGGTTGCGCGCCACGGGCCGCGTGTTGAAGGAGTAGGCCGTGTAGTCGGCGCGCTTGTACCAGTTGAGGAAGGTGCGCATGGGCGTCTCCATCTCCCGCGGCGACACCACCCCGCGCACCACCACCACCGCGAACCCCCACGACACCGACACCGTCCACTGCTTCTCCCGGTCGTAGCACACCGACTGCTGCGCCACGGCCGCCGGGTCCAGCCGCGCGGGCCCGTCGAAGAGCCGCCGCAGCGCCGTCGTGCGGGAACGCGCCGCCGGGAACACCGGCTGCAGGAAGTCGAAGTGGTGCAGCGTCACCAGCGGCACCACCGGGTGGGAGCCCAGCAGGCCCAGCACGTCCCCCAGATGTCGCACTGGTGGAACCCCAGGTGGCGGGTGAGCGGCACGCCCAGCTCCGACATGCACGCGTGGATGCGGTCGTCGCTGCCGTAGAGCGCCGGGTAGCGGTGCATGCAGCCGTCCTGCATGCGCGCCAGCTGCGCGGCCAGCGCGCGGCTGATGGCGAAGCCGCCGCCGCCGAAGGCCATGCCGTAGGAGAAGATGAGGTTCTGGATGTGGCTCTCGGACGGGTTCCCGATGTAGTAGGGCTGCGTGTGGTCGTACCGGGACAGCACGTCCACCAGGTTGTCCGGGAAGAAGACGGTGTCGTCGTCGCCCATCACGTACCACCGCACGCCGGGGAGCCCCAGCCGGTAGCTCTCGGAGACGATGCGGGAGATGCGCAGCGCGGAGCGGCTGCCGGCGCCGTGCGTGTAGGGGAACTCGGACGTGTCCGCGCTGATCTTGAGGGCGGGGAGGCCCGTGGAGGAGTTGCGGGAGTAGTACTCCGGCACCGGCTTGTCCAGCCACACGAAGCCGCGCATCTTCCCCGGCCGCCACCACACCCGGATGTACTCCCGCCGGCTCTTCCACATGGACGACGACGCGCCGATGCCGAACAGGATGTGCCGCAGCCCCGTCGGCGCCGCGTCCGCGGACGGCTTCGGCTTCCCCCCGCGCCGCGCCGGCGAACGCAGCATCACATTATTGGACGACGAAAAGGAAGAAGAAGCGTTGCGGCCGGCACCCGCGTCGGCCGCGAGACGAGCCTGCACGGCATTGCTGGCGTCGTCGGCCGGCGGGCAGGAGCCGGAGTAGAGCGGGGAGAGGGCGAGGGCGACGACGTAGACGGCGAGCACGGGGAGGAGCACGTAGAGCAGGAAGCCGTACAGGAAGAAGGAGGCCTTGGACTTGGGCATGACCTTGCCGCCGGCGCCGGAGGGCATGACCACGATGGCGTGTCCTTGCAGTGCTCAACCGATCGTCTCCTAGCTCCTCCTTTCGTCGCAGAGCGAGCAATGTGTGTCAGCGCGTCGACGGCATGGCCAGGGTTGGTCGACGAGTGGCTGGCTGGGAGTGCGCGCAGCGAGCGATCACCGGTGGTGGCGCGGTTTAATATAGCTCAGCGTTTCGCGCGCGTTCGTTTGTTTGCTGCCTTGCCTTGGTTCCTATCCTACTATGTGTGTATGGGAAGCAATATGGCAGTTCCATGGTCAGCTAGCAAATCGCAAATGTAGGATCCATGTGTTGCCTTGCCTTGGTTGGTTTCGGTCTATGTCTTGGTGGGGAAATGGGAGATCGGGCCGTGGCTGGGATGGAAATGGATCCCGGGCGCCTTGATCCATCCCTTCTCTTATCTTATGCATGTATGGCAATGGCATGGTCAATCACCACTCACCACATCGCATTTGTAGGAGGGGCAGGCATCTGTGTCATTCGGTTTTAGCTGGCCTCCTCTCCTGTCGGTGGAGTACTTCGTCTTGGATATACGTAGCTGTCGAGGGGCTAGCTCCTACGAGTGCAATAATATCTGGTCTCGGATGGAATTTACACGTACTGTATTTTATAGTTGTACGGAGAACATCTACTCTAGTGGTACAGATTGCACAATTGGCGCAGGAACTGGATGGATCATCGCCCCTCGCCGCGGGCGTTGAGCTGGGAGAACACGTGGCTGTCCGCGAGCTCGGTCATGCTCAGGCCCGTCTCATCCTCGTCGTCCATCAGCAGGCTTGTCGACTATGGCACTGTAATGCCCAGATAATTAAGCTACAGTAACCCTTTGTTAATAAGGCCACGTCACCATGATTACCATTGATAAACTCACGCTGATTCAAACCCCGTTTAAATTCAATTTCAAAATCAAGTCAAACTCAAAAAAATTCAAATGTCTAAAATAAAATGTTCATCTTGTGGCAAATTTTCATTTGTTAATATTGGTGGTGAACCAACATTTTTACTAAGTGTTTAAATGCCTTGGAGTAATTAAAACCGTGTCCTAAATAGTGAGTTAATTGCTATTTAAATTATATAAAAAAGGGGGAAGCCCTCGTGCCCCCTCTGGGCCTTGGCCACCCGGACCAGCAGCCCAACTGGTCCAGCCCACTCCATCCCCGGTCGTCTTCTCCTGTTCCCCGAGCCGCGTCGCTACATGGGCAGGGCTCCCGCCCGACCACCTCGCCGGCCGCGCCGATGAGGGGATAAGGACGCCGACGCGGCGCCCCCTCGGGTTCCCCTCCCCACTAGCCTCCTCGCTCTCTCTCCCACACCCTCCCTCCTCTCTAGATCCCTCCTCGCTGAGCGCCGTCACCGCCGCCCCACGTCGCTACACCGCAGACACCGACAGGCCTAGCCTCGCCGACGAGCCCGCGAGCTCCGCCTCGGACTCTCCGTCCTCTTCGTCAACCCGCGCGACCTGGACCGGCCCCGAGCTCCGCCATCGACCCCGCCTTCAACTCGGGACCCGACGCGGTTCGCCGCCGATTCCGTCGCCGTCGACCCTCACCGAGCCCACTAACGTCCCCTGCAGCTCCGTTGTGAGCTCCCCTTCCCCTCCGCCCTCTTCTCCTCGTAGCTCACCGTAGTCGTCTTTGCCGAGCGTCCGCAGCTCGCTGCGTGGATGCGCTCACCCCGCCTCGCAACTGTTGCTGCTGCTGAAGCCGCCCGGAGCTCCTACCGTCGCTGCGTGCCCCGTGCTCCGGCCACATCGGGTGTCTTGCGCGTGCCTCGCCGCAGCCACCAGCGCCGCCAGCCGCCCACCTCCCTCGTGGAGTCGTGGCCGCGCCCGCCCGATCCACGCCCCCCACCTCAGCGTGGCGCTGCCGCCGCGAATCGCTGCTGCTCTCTCGCTGCCGCACTTGTTTACTTGTCGCTTGTCGCCGCCTCCGCCGCCGATCCTTTGCGTCTGCTGCCGCCTCTATTGCACGCCGCGCCTTCGTCCGTCTGGTCGCTGGCGCCTCGCCGCCGCTCGCGCCCAGCAGCCACGCGTTGCCTCGCTTTCCTCTCGCGCGTGACCTGCTCCCCGCTGCCCACAGTCGCGCCTGCTGCCTCACCACCGCTCGCAGCTCGCCCCTTCGTCCGCTCCAGCGCCACTCCGGCCGAAGCTAGGGCCCTGGCCGCCCCCTCTGGCCTCATCTCTGGTGGCCTCGGGTGCGGGTGCCAGCGCCCACACCCGTCCGCCCCGTTAACGCACCCCGCCCCGCTGGCTTGGTGCCACTGCCAGCGGGCCCCCACGCCCCTGTTGCAAAGAAAAAGAGAACGAGAACGAAAAATAAAATGGAAATATTAATTAATTAGTTAATTAATTACTAATATAATTAATTAACCTGATTAACATTGATTAATTAGCCTAATGAACATGATTAGTTAATTTAAATATGTTTAACTAGCTAAGTCAATGACAAAGGGGCCCAGCTGTCCCTTTTGACAAGACAACCCAGTCAAAGTTGACTGTTGACCATGCTGACTCGGCATACCATGGACCCCATTGTCAGCTGCATGTGCATATTGCTGGTACACTTCTGTGTACCCATAGCTGTCGGGGAACGTAGTAATTTCAAAAAAATTCCTACGCACACGCAAGATCATGGTGATGCATAGCAACGAGAGGGGAGAGTGTGTCCACATACCCTCGTAGACCGAAAACGGAAGCATTAGCACAACGCGGTTGATGTAGTCGTACGTCTTCACGATCCGACCGATCAAGTACCGAACGCACGGCACCTCCGAGTTCAGCACACGTTCAGCTCGATGACGTCCCTCGAACTCCGATCCAGCCGAGTGTTGAGGGAGAGTTTCGTCAGCACGACGGTGTGGTCACGATGATGATGTTCTACCGACGCAGGGCTTCGCATAAGCACCGCTACAGTATTATCGAGGTGGACTATGGTGGAGGGGGGCACTGCACACGGCTAAAAGATCAAACGATCAATTGTTATGTCTTTGGGGTGCCCCCTGCCCCCGTATATAAAGGAGCAAGGGGGGTTGCGGCCGGCCAGGAGAGGGGGCGCGCCAGGAGGAGTCCTACTCCCACCAGGAGTAGGATTCCCTCCCTTTTCCTAGTTGGACTAGGAGTGGAGGGGAAAGAGGTGGAGGAGAAGAAGGAAAGGGGGTGCGCCGCCCCCCTCTCCTTGTCCTATTCGGACTAGGGGGGAGGGGCGCGCGGCCATTTCCTTGGCCGCCTCTCCTCTCTTCCACTAATGCCCACTATGGCCCAATAACCTTCCGGGGGGTTCCAGTAACCTCCTGGTACTCCGGTAAAATCCCGATTTCACCCGGAACACTTCCGATATCCAAACATAGGCTTCCAATATATCATCTACATGTCTCGACCATTTCGAGACTCCTCGTCATGTCCGTGATCACATCCGGGACTCCGAACAACCTTTGGTACATCAAAACATATAAACTCATAATATAACTGTCATCGAAACGTTAAGCATGCGGACCCTACGGGTTCGAGAACTATGTAGACATGACCGAGACACGTCTCCGGTTAATAACCAATAGCGGAACCTGGATGCTCATATTGGCTCCAACATATTCTACGAAGATCTTTATCGGTCAGACCGCATAACAACATACGTTGTTCCCTTTGTCATCGGTATGTTACTTGCCCGAGATTCGATCGTCGGTATCTCAATACCTAGTTCAATCTCGTTACCGGCAAGTCTCTTTACTCGTTCCGTAATCCATCATCCCGCAACTAACTCATTAGTTGCAATGCTTGCAAGGCTTAAGTGATGTGCATTACCGAAAGGGCCCAGAGATACCTCTCCGACAATCGGAGTGACAAATCCTAATCTCTAAATATGCCAACCTAACAAGTACCTTCGGAGACACCTATAGAGCACCTTTATAATCACCCAGTTACATTGTGACGTTTGGTAGCACACAAAGTGTTCCTCCGATAAATGGGAGCTGCATAATCTCATAGTCATAGGAACATGTATAAGTCATGAAGAAAGCAATAGCAACATACTAAATGATCGAGTGCTAAGCTAACAGAATGGGTCAAGTCAATCACATCATTCTCCTAATGATGTGATCCCGTCAATCAAATGACAACTCATGTCAATTGCTAGGAAACATAACCATCTTTGATCAACGAGCTAGTCAAGTAGAGGCATACTAGTGACACTCTATTTGTCTATGTATCCACACATGTATTATGTTTCCGGTTAATATAATTCTAGCATGAATAATAAACATTTATCATGATATAAGGAAATAAATAATAACTTTATTATTGCCTCTAGGGCATATTTCCTTCAGTCTCCCACTTGCACTATAGTCAATAATCTAGATTACACAGTAATGATTCTAACACCCATAGAGCCTTGGTGCTGATCATGTTTTACCCGTGGAAGAGGCTTAGTCAACGGGTCTGCGACATTCAGATCCGTATGTATCTTGCAAATTTCTATGTCTCCCACCTAGACTAAATCCCGGATGGAATTGAAGCGTCTCTTGTTGTGCTTGGTCCTCTTGTGAAATCTGGATTCCTTCGCCAAGGCAATTGCACCAGTATTGTCACAAAAGATTTTCATTGGACCCGATGCACTAGGTATGACACCTAGATCGGATATAAACTCTTTCATCCAGACTGCTTCATTTGCTGCTTCCGAAGCAGCTATGTACTCCGCTTCACACGTAGATCCCGCCACGACGCTTTGTTTAGAACTGCACCAACTGACAGCTCCACCGTTCAATGTAAACACGTATCCGGTTTGCGATTTAGAATCGTCCGAATCAGTGTCAAAGCTTGCATCAACGTAACCATTTACGATGAGCTCTTTGTCACCTCCATAAACAAGAAACATATCCTTAGTCCATTTCAGGTATTGCAAGATGTTCTTGACCGCTGTCCAGTGATCCACCCCTGGATTACTTTGGTACCTCCCTGCTAGACTTATAGCAAGGCACACATCAGGTCTGGTACACAGCATTGCATACATGATAGAGCCTATGGCTGAAGCATAGGAAACATCTTTCATTTTCTCTCTATCTTCTGCAGTGGTCGGGCATTGAGTCTTACTCAACTTCACACCTTGTAACACAAGCAAGAACCCTTTCTTTGCTTGATTCATTTTGAACTTCTTCAAAACTTTGTCAAGGTATGTGCTTTGTGAAAGTCCAATTAAGCGTCTTGATCTATCTCTATAGATCTTGATGCCCAATATATAAGCAGCTTCATCAAGGACTTTCATTGAAAAACTCTTATTCAAGTATCCCTTTATGCTATCCAAAAATTCTATATCATTTCCAGTCAGCAATATGTCATCCACATATAATATCAGAAATGCTACAGAGCTCCCACTCACTTTCTTGTAAATACAGGCTTCTCCAAAAGTCTGTACAAAACCAAATGCTTTGATCACACTATCAAAGCGTTTATTCCAACTCCGAGAGGCTTGCACCAGTCCGTAAATGGATTGCTGGAGCTTGCACACTTTGTTAGCTCCCTTTGGATCGACAAAACCTTCCGGTTGCATCATATACAACTCTTCTTCCAGAAATCCATTCAGGAATGCAGTTTTGACATCCATTTGCCAAATTTCATAATCATAAAATGCGGCAATTGCTAACATGATTCGGACAGACTTAAGCATCGCTACGGGTGAGAAGGTCTCATCGTAGTCAATCCCTTGAACTTGTAGAAAACCTTTTGCAACAAGTCGAGCTTTATAGACAGTAACATTACCGTCAACGTCAGTCTTCTTATTGAAGATCCATTTATTCTCAATTGTTTGTCGATCATCGAGCAAGTCAACCAAAGTCCATACTTTGTTCTCATACATGGATCCCATCTCAGATTTCATGGCCTCAAGCCATTTTGCGGAATCTGGGCTCATCATCGCTTCTTCATAGTTCGTAGGTTCGTCATGGTCTAGTAACATAATCTCCAGAACAGGATTACCGTACCACTCTGGTGCGGATCTTACTCCGGTTGACCTACGAGGTTTAGTAACAACTTGATCTGAAGTTCCATGATCATCATCATTAACTTCCTCACTAATTGGTGTAGGTGCCGCAGAAACCGGTTTCTGTGATGAACTACTTTCCAATAAGGGAGCAGGTACAATTACCTCATCAAGTTCTACTTTGCTCCCACTCACTTCTTTCGAGAGAAACTCCTTCTCTAGAAAAACTCCGAATTTAGCAACAAAAGTCTTGCCTTCGGATCTGTGATAGAAGGTGTACCCAACAGTCTCCTTTGGGTATCCTATGAAGACACATTTCTCCGATTTGGGTTCGAGCTTATCAGGTTGAAGCTTTTTCACATAAGCATCGCAGCCCCAAACTTTCAGAAACGACAACTTTGGTTTCTTGCCAAACCACAGTTCATAAGGCGTCGTCTCAACGGATTTCGATGGTGCCCTATTTAATGTGAATGCGGCCGTCTCTAAAGCATAACCCCAAAACGACAGCGGTAAATCAGTAAGAGACATTATAGATCGCACCATATCTAATAAAGTACGATTACGACGTTCGGACACACCATTACGCTGTGGTGTTCCGGGTGGCGTGAATTGCGAAACTATTCCGCATTGTTCAGCTTCCCCTCGCGTCGAACTTGCGCAGCAAGTTCTCGTTCACCTCGCCGGTGACCCTCGCGTCGGCAATCTTGTCCAGCTTCCCCTCCCTGTGCATCCTCACCGCCCACCGACTCAATGGCATTTGGCCATACACTTGCTCGGCGTGGTGTCTGGCATGGACGGCGTCAGCAGAGGCGTAGGATACCTGCCTGCGGACTATGCAGGGTGGACGGTGGCGTAGTCGAAGACGGGCGGGCAGGCGTGTGAGGTGGGGTGGGGGGGGGGGGGGGACGTCCAACAAGGCATGCGCGGCAACCGGAGTGGTAGGTTGACGATGTCGGGCTAGGAGGGTGCGGATACCTATCAAAGGGGAAAGGATAGGTGAAAGAAAAGTGGTCCAAGGAAGGGGATTTGAGTCGGCCGAGGTCGTCGATGTCTTAAGCCGCGAAGGTTCGGACTTTGAAAAGTGGTCCACATAGTAGATTTGCTTATCTTTTTCTAATAAAAAAACACGGATTGACTCCGTGTTTTCACCGTCATAATACGCTTCTTCCCGTGAATTTACGTTTTCAGTTTCAAAAAAACCCATATTCGAGGTGGTACTAATGTTTTGCTTAGGTAATTTTCAGCTTCATCCGCTCCTACGTCTACATTGCCCCGGACGTCCTAATTGGTCAGCCTACAAATGAAGCAGCCCGCATCAGTTTACGCTAAAGTTTTGTAGAGTACATCGCCGGCCTGCATCACCTAGCTCGCTTTCTTTTTCTAAAAAAAAAGACCTAGCTCGCTTTCTTCCATAACATGTACTCCGTAGCTGTGTTGAGAATCTTTCTTCCATCAAATAATCCCACCTCGCTACTTTACATCTGACCTCACCAGTTCATATACGCACGCCCTAGAACATCAACAATCTACTCCTTTCACCTTGTTTCGGACATCAACAAGTGTGGACAACGGTGCATCCTGGTAGCGTCATGTTTCACCCTGCACAATAACTAGGTTGGAGGATCTGTAGCTCTATGTACCCTAATCTTGATCCCCATCGAGGTCCGATGATAATGTGCAGGGCAGTGGTCATGTTGGTGTTGCCCAATTTCTTTAGAGCAATTGGAAGGAGTAGGTTTTGTTAGCAGAGAATAAAATTACAAGCTTTTGGAATAAAATGGGATCTTCAAAAAGTGGATTCTTAGGAGTCTTACAACCAATTTAATTGGTAGATTATTATTATTCATCATGACACGTAAACTCTCGAATACCAAGCAAACTCTCAGATTTAATTAAACCTGTTGCAACACACGAAACAGTAAATATAGCTTAGAAATGTTCACAGTTTCAAACTATTTTTATTTCAAAAAAATGTTCGCACTATATAAAAAACTTAAAATGTAACCATTTAGAAATGTAAACTTAAAATTACCAAATAAACATTTACAAATGTAAAACAAAAGAAAATTACTTTTAAAATATTAAAATATTTTTCTGAAATGTTCAAATTTCAATAAAAACATTAACTACTCTTTAAATAGGGTCGTACTTTTTAAAAACACTTAAAAATTCCCCAAAAAGCACTACTAACTACAAAAACATTTCAAAATGTACAGTAGAAATAATTAATCTACATAAAAATATTTCATAGAGAAATGTGCCGATTTACATAATTTTTATACTACTCTTCAAAAGATTTTACATTTTAATGAAAATATTAGGTCTTAATAAAAACAAGGAAATTTTCACGTTCAAAATTTATTTAAATTAGATATATAAAGTGACAAAAAAGGACCCATGAAGCAAGTTATGCCACATTTATTTATCGTCCGGTGTAACGCACGGGCATTTATACTAGTCTTTCCCTAATAATAATAAAACATAGATTGACACTATGGGTTTACCGTCACAATACGCTTCTTCTCGGCTTCACATCCAATTCGAGATAGAAGCTCGGGATCCCCTCCCCGCGCGCCCTATTCTGTGTAGACAGACCCATTGAGAGGTGCCCTTGATTCCTGGCTGTTGATCATGGGGTTGCTAGCTCTCAAGATGCTCATGTCCAGGCAGCGGGATAGCAAGCATCTTGGCGCCCAGATTCAAACCCGCAGTAAGGGCATGAACTATGCTACAGCGTGGACAGCTGCTCCACCGAATCCATGTCAGATAAACGGCCGATGTGGAAGAGAGACAGAGAGAAAAAGTAGTGTTGTCACAGTAAAACGGTCTCTTGCAGAGAAGTCCGCTGCCTTGCTCAAAAGTAGAGGGAGCAATGTGCTGCATGTGTGAAGGTCCACTGGTAAAGTAAGAGAGAGAGCTAGGAAAGAAAATTCAGATGTGGTCCAACGATGCAGCATTGGCAGCTGGGGCAGCACCAAGGTGTTGCCCCCATTTTACATGCCCTAAGTCGTCAGTTAGCTCCTTCTTCTCAGCTTCTCTGTTTTGCCCTTTCTAGCGATGCGATTGATTTCTACGTGTTAGCTAGCAGCATTGTTGACCCATAAATATCTCCGTGCACGTCGTGTTTTTTTAAATAAATGTGCAATTTCAAGTAAATATCCCCCGGTCCGTCACGCGGACGGTTTAGCTCACATACTATCACCCAAAAAAAAGTGTTTGTTCTATAAATTATGCACACTTTTGAAACTGTACTATATATTTTTGATTTAAAGTTTTTTTTTGAATCTGTACTGAAAAGGAAACAAACACTACACATAGATAAGAAGGATTGGACAATGTTGGATTAACATATATACACAGTTTAGACATACACCACAAAAACATATATGCTTGCACGTCCAATCTTTACCTAATAATAAAGTAAATACATGATAAATTGACAGTAGCCGCAATTGAACCCGGTATATACGAGTGCATAATAAATCATTGGCACCAAAATACAGACATTTACATGTCATGGCAATAGAGTCTTTTGTTGATCTCAATGAAGCTATTGTTTCACGACATCTCATCGAGGTCTTGTAGTTGGCCGCTAGCGGCTGTGATATGTTTTCTTCTCCTGTTGTAAAGCACGGGCATTTTTGCTAGTAAGTATTATGCAAGGAAAAGAAAATTGCTTATTTATTTTTTCAATTATTATTTGCCTATTTGTTATGCGTTGTCTAATCCTGCCTTGCCTTGCTCCGGGTGAGGGAGTCCGTTTCCTCTAGTCGTAGGTAGCCCCGTCCGGCGGCGCAGATGCCAATAACTTCAACCGCCCCTTGTTGGCTTCACATCCAATTCGAGATAGAAGCGCGAGATCCCCTCCCCGCGCGCCCTATTCTGTGTAGACAGGCCCATTGAGAGGCGCCCTTGATTTCTGGCTGTTGATCATGGGGTTGCTAGCTCTTAAGATGCTCAGAGCATCTCCAGTTACGTTCTTTCAGACGTTTTTGTCGCACAGGCACCTAAAAATCGGTCCAATTGCGTCTCAGAAGCCCGTTTTTCGCTGGTTTGGACCAAAATAGACGCCGGCGGACCTAGGCCGAACCCGGGGCGCCGGGGCGAGCGGTTTTGGCACGAAAGCGCCGCGGGCCTGCCGAGTCAGTGGCACGCGCCTCGTCTTCCCCGGAACACCTCGGTTTCCCGCGGGGAATCAATGGCAAGGTTGCCGCCGGTCAGCCTTGCCGTTGATTCCTTATGGGCGGCGCGTCACGGGCGGGCGGGCGCGGCGACGCCTCCCCTTCCGCCACGCGTTCACACAGCCTGGGGCTATAAAACCTGAGGCTTCCCCCCGCCGCTGGCCACACCAGCCCGAGCCGCCGAGCCCAAACCAGCCGCCGTCCCACTCGTCCGCCGCCGAGCTCTGCCATCTCCCCTTTCCCCTTTCCCCGCTCTCGATGGACGAACGCTTCCCCGGTGACGCCTTGGCCGCTGCTCGCTCCAGGAGTGGGAGGCGTGGCTGCTGTTCGAGGCCAACATCCCGGCGCCGCCGGACATGCGCGCCGGGCCGACGGGGTGGAAGCTCAGCAACGGGGGCGTCCCCATTCCCCCGTTGCTTGACGCCGACGCGCGCCCCGGCATCTTCACTGCCGAGGTCGACCGCGTGCGTTTGTCCCTGACAGACGAGCAGCGCGCCCTCCCTCAGTACGCCGTCGACAACCGCCCAGCGTGGGCAGAGTACTTCCAGCGCCGGCAGGCGCAGCGGCTGGCGTCCACCAACAGGGCGCCGGTGCTGGGCGGCCTCAAGAATAGTGACGGCCGCCGCATCTGGTGGGGCATCCCCGGCCACACACTCCACGAGGTGCTGGCGTACCTCGAGGGTGGCAACGACCCGCCACTCGCCTACCACCGCCGCTGGCTGTGGCCGCCCGCCCCCACCACGGGCGCCGGGCCATGGGTGCCAAGGAGGTTCGGCGCCTCCTCCTCTTCTCCCGCTCCTCCTCCCACTCTTCCGGCTCGCCGGCGCTATTCCGCGTCAAGGCCGAGCCCACCGCGGAGACGCCGCTCGGCTGGCGCACCCACAGCGTCGGCATCGTCATCAACGAGGGTGGCAGACGCGCCCCTCCTCGGCTCCTCCGCGCTCCGTCAAGCCAAAGACGGAGCCGGGGCTCGCCGCCGTCAAGACGGAGCCGGGGCTCCCCATCGTGAAGATGGAGCCCGGACTCGCCGGGCGGCATCCAGGAGGAGGAGCTCGACGACGCGGCGGCCCTGAAGTGGGCGGGCGAGGACTGGGCGCAGACGGAGCTGCAGCGCCAGCGCCTCGCCTACGAGGCCTTCGAAGCTCGGCGCCGGGGTTGGGACGTGGGAGGCGTGGTCGTCCTCGACGACAGCGACGACGACGACGTGCCGCCGCCCCCGGTCCGCCATGGAGACGCCGGGCAGGGGTCCAGCAGGGGCGGCCGCGCCATCAAGAAGGAGGCTGCCGCCGACGACAATGAGGATGACGACGACGTAGGCGACTTCGCCGCGCTCAGCGACTTCTTCACCCCGTAGTTGTTTTTTAAATAACCTATGTAAACGCCGAACATGTCCAATATATATGTTTAAGTTTGTCGAATTTAGCCGAACTTTGACGAACTTTGCCGAATTTTGTTTTTTTCAAAATAAAAACTCGCGCCTGGGGGGCGAACCTGGGCCGAGCGGCTGGAAACCCGCTCGCCCCTGCGCCGATTTTAGCGCCGGCTCACCCCAGGGGCGCTTAAAATTGCCGCCTGGGGGGCCAACGGCTTGAGATGCTCTAATGTATAGGCAGCGGGATAGCAAGCATCTTGGCGGCCAGATTCAAACCCGCAGTAAGGGCATGAACTATGCTACAGCGTGGACAGCTGCTCCACCGATCCATGTCAGATAAACAACCGATGTGGAAAGCACAGAGAGAAAAAGTAGAGTTGGCACAGTAAAACGGTCTCTTGCAGAGGAGTCCGCTGCCTTGCTCAAAAGTAGAAGGAGCAATGTGCTGCATGTGTGAAGGCCCACAGATAAAGTAAGAGAGAGAGCTAGGAAAGAAAATTCAGATGTGGTCCAATGATGCAGCATTGGCAGCTAGGGCAGCACAAAGGTGTGGCAAAATTTCGTGTTTTGACCCTCTTCTGATATCTATTCGAGATCTGACTCTAGTTTAAAATTTTTTCGAGATCTGACCCTTTTGCTACCGCCAGGGTCCATGACAGTAGGGTGTAACAGCCTACCGCCAGGAACCTTGGCGGTAGGAAACATCCCTACCGCCAAGCAGAATGGCGGTAGCATGTACAATCCTACCGCCAAGGTGCTCGGCGGTAGGCACGAGCACGCACTGTATTCAATACTTAGTAAAATTTCGCGGTAGGGCATGCAACCCTATCGCCAGGGACCTTGGCGGTAGGCAGTTATACCCTACCGTCATGGGCCCTGGCGGTAGCAAAAGGGTCAGATCTTGAAAAAAAAATCAAACTAGGGTCAGATCTCGAATAGGTATCCAAAAAGGGTCAAAACACGAAATTTAGCCCCAAGATGTTGCCCGCATTCTATATGCCCTAAGAGAGCATCTCCAGCCGTTCGGCCCCCCAAGGCGCCGAAAAAGAGCGGCCTGGGGGCGAGCCGGCGCTAGATCGCCTCCTGGGGCTCGGTTTGCTCCCAGTCACGTGCCCGCGGTCGCCGCGAGTTCGACGAAGTTCGTTTTATTTTTTTGCAAACTCGGCGAAGTTCGGCCAATTTTCGATGAAATTTGTAAAAAAACTTAAAAAACATGCATGAACTAACTTAAAACGAACTAATAAAAGCCTAAGCCGTTGCTGCCACCGTCCCTGTCGTCGCCGCCGCCGTCTACATGCCCAGAAGCCTGTAGAAGCGGGTGTAGTCGCCGCCGCCGTCGTCGTCGTTGCCGTGCGCCTCACCCGCGTGCCTGCTGCATCCCTCGCCAGGGTCGCCGACAGCGGTTGACGGCCCGGCCTCGCCCTCGTCGTCGATGTCGATGATGATAACACCGTCCTCCTCGGCGACACGGCGACGCTCCTCGGCGCGCTACGGGCTCGGTCTCTGTACGCCCGGCAAGGGCGGCGCACTGCTTTCGCGGGCGTAGTCCTCCTCACCCATTTGAGGGCGGACTTCGTCGGGGAAACCATGCCGCGTGCTCGCTTCACGGGAGCATGTCCGGCTCGGGCTTTGGCGGACCAGCGCAGGAGCGCCTCGTCGGTCGATCGCGGCGAGGCTCGTTGATGACGAGGGCGCCCGCGAGCACGACGCCCGAGCGGAGTCTCCTCCGGCTCGGGCTTGACGGGGCGGAGGGCCTGCGAGCCGGAGCCCGACGACGACGACGACCCCGGTTCCATTCTCCGCGGCATGCAGGAATTGCCGCGCTGACAAGAGAAGGACGGCCGCGTCGGGTACTCCAGCCGCGGCATATTGCCGGTCTCGATGTGGTCGAGGACGGCGTCGAGTGTGCGGCCGGGGACGCCCCACCACTCACGCCGTCCTTCGGAATTGTGGCGGCCGCGGGGGTTGATGCCGTTGACGGAGGCGATCTGCTCCTCGCGGCGGCACTGGAAGTACATCGTCCACAGCGTTTCGCTGTCGGGCGCGTACCTCGGCTCGTTTCGCTGCTCCTCCGTCAACGAGGAGCGGATGCGGGCGATCTCCGCCCGCCGTGCCGCCCCTTCGGGCACCGGCAGCACCGGGACGGCGCCGACGCTCAGTCTCCACGAGCCAGGCACGCGCATGTCGGGGGGCGCCGGGTACTCGGCCTCGTACAGAAGGCGCGCCTCCGGCTCCTGGAGGTGTCGGCGGCCGAAGCCGTTCGCCCCTGCGCCGTCGCCTGGGTATCTCTCCGCCATGGTTTCGCTTGTCGGCGGGCAGGAGAGTGGTCGGAGAGCTCACCGGCGGGGAAAAGGTTTTCACTGGAGGTAGAGGGGGAGGCTGTGGTGCTCACCGGCGGGGAGGGGCGCCTTTTTATAGCCGAAGCGGGGTGGCCGAGGGGCGGCATGCGGGCGGGACGCGTGTTGGCGGCGTCTTCACTTCGCCGCCCATGGGGCATCAATGGAGGGCGACCGGCGCGGCAGCGTGGCAGCCTTCGCATTGATTCCTGCGGGAACCGAGGCGATGAGGTCGACGAAGCGCCTGTCTCGCTGACTCGGCGGGCCCGCAGTTGTTTCGCGCGAAAACACTCGCCCCGGTGCCCCCCGGCGCGTCTGTTTCGACCTGGGTCCGCCGGCAAAAAACGGACTCCTGAGGGCGCGACTGGGCCGTTTTTTCGGCGCCGGCGCAAAAAAGTCGTCAGTTAGCTCCTTCTCACCTTCTTTGTTTCGCCCTTTCTAGTGTGCCGGCGTGGGGTGGGGGGAACCGATTGATTATTGACCAAAATCTGAAAGCCTAACAGCCAATGTTTTTACTTGACCTTAAAATCTTACTTGGGTGTACAACAGGTTCGTTCCTTTTTCCTCTTCTTCTGTTTTGCGTAGTCACTCTGAGACTCTGCAACCGAACTCCCATTAGTTGATATTCCCTCCGTTCCGTAATTATTTTTGTTCTGTAATTATTCTCATGGTTTTAGTTCAATAATAATGATGGAACGGAGGGATATTAATTAATTAACATTGGTGTGTCTAGCTCTCGTCTAGATAAAATTTAAGTAAGTCTCATTTGCAAAATAGAAATAAAAATCCGTACGGATCTTCTCGTAAAATAAAATGGCATAGGAGTTAGATGGGACTTTGTTAAGACGAGAATGAACCAATCCGTTAATTATATCAATTATTGAAGATTTGAGAGGTAAAAGATTCAATGATACTTCTCTACCATATTTCCTGAGGACACATCAGTATCCATTCAAACCAGAGTTGTCCTAGGCTTCATGTGGTAGCATCCAAACGTAAACCATGGGATGGTGGCTAGGAAAGGATATGGGTATCACTGGCTGATGGGCTCTACGTTCTGCTGAAATGAACAAAATTGATGGGATTTCGGGAATATTGCAGTCTTGTGGTTTCTGAAATTGCTATAGTCCTTTTGCAAAACTTGGATAATCTGTTTCTGCTTGAGTTTGGTGTTTTCAATGTTTTTGAAGTTGCTAGTGTCCTTTTCAGAAAACTTAGATAAGGAAAGCATACTAGATTTCTGCGTATGCTTGAGTTTGTTCTACCTTCAACCTGCAATGCAAACTAGTACGATTTCCTGTGTGCACTTTTTGTTGATGATGGGTGTAGAAACGCAATAGAGCATCTCTGCCTTGGTGGTTGTGCCTTCCATCCCACAGCTGGATTTGGTTACTTGAGAAAGATGCAGCTGTTTTGGGTGCATATTACGATGGATGAATTAGAATGCCTTATTTCCAATTCTTTTGTTTTGGAGCACTTGACTCTCAAGTATTGTGATACAATCACTTACCTGAAGATACCTAGCCTGCTACAGTATCTCAGCTACCTGATAGTGTCTGCATGCACTAATCAAGCTCCAAATCTCTCCACCTTTTACTTCAGTGGTTGACAAGTTGAACTTCTGTTTGGAGATTCAGTTCAAGTGAAGACCATGAGAATTTGTTGTTCTACTCAGTGTAACACCATTTATAATGCGTCTGCCATCCTGCCATCCATTGTGTCAAATATTGAAACTCTCAGCATATCTTCTGTTAGTTAGGTAAACTGCAAAACTTTTGATTATCATATATACCTTAGGATGTTACTAATGTGAGGCGTATTCTTGAAGGTGGTCAATACACCAATCGTGCCTGTAAAATTCCTCCACCTCAAGTATCTGTCTATTTCTCTTGAGGCTTTGTTCGGTTACACCCTGCCCTAAGAGGATTGGAGGGGATTTGGAGGAGGGGGGGGGGGGGGGGTGGTATTTGACTTGTAGAGGGTTTAATCCACCTCAATCCTTGTCAAAACCCCTCCACAACCCTGTCAACCGAACATGGCATGAAGGAAATGGGGCCTTTTCCTTTTCTCTAGTTTCTTTGCTGGATGCTTGTCCTGTCTTGGAAACTTTCAACTTGGTTGTAAGTCGCTCTTTCATCTTGAATCATATCTACTGTCTAGTATCTTCTGTGATACGATCCAAGTATCTTGGTTTTCACATTGTTACGGAAACTAATATTGAATACTGCGCATGTAGGTGTCACAGGATCGCATGAAACAGAGTGAATTGCGAAAAACCATCACATTGAAGCGTAGGTTTGCTGAAAAGACTCTTCTACGAATTTGTGCCAGAAAACACTAATTTTGGTCCTAATCTTTTGCAGAAAACACTGATCAACCGTTTTATAAATTTTAACCTCGATTATGACATGTGGGGCCCTGGTATTTTTGCATAGTCACCCTTCGGGTAAAAGTACAAAATGCAATCAGCTCCTCGTCGCCGGCCTGCAGCAGAGGCATCGTCGCTCATGGTCCTCGTCGCCAGCCATGGCCACACCGTCCAAAGGGGGGGAAGAGGTTGGCTCGTCGCCGTTGGCCGGTGGTGGGACGAGCACCAGAGGACGAGGCGGTGGCTGGTTGATGCACGCGGCAGTGCTGCTGGCTTGGAGTCGCCATGCGCTTCGTACCGTCGGCCACCGCGTGCTCACCTTCGAGGTCGCTGCTTGCTGCAGCTTGCGTGCCGCCGTCGCTGCTCGTGCCGAGCTATGCGTGGCCGCTGTTGCTTGCTCCCCTGGGAGGTTGGGGTCAAGGGTGCCGCCGCTGCTGCTTCCTCTGCTGGCAGAGCGGGGTCAAGCACACCGTCGCTTGTGCCCGAGCTGTGCGTCGGCGGTGCGCTTGCTCTGTCGGGAGGCAGGGGTCGCGCCCCGAGCCGCCTGCCGCCGCGCAACCTCCGCTTGCTGCGCTTGCACCCGAGCTGTGCGCAGGGGTCGTAGCCGGGAAGGGAGGTGGCGGCGCTGGGAGGGAGGGGCGGCCGGGAGGGAGGTGGTGGTGCTGGGAGGCAGGGGCGCGTCGGGAGGGAGGTGGCGGCGGTGGAAAGCGGGGGCGCGCCGGAGGGAGGTGGAGGAGCAGGGAGAGGGTAGTTTTTTAGGGGAGAATTTTTTAGTGAGGGGAGGACGTTTTGGCAAAAAGACCGTTAGCCACATCAGCAAATGGTGGGCTCCATCTGTTATAATCGTCATCAAATGGGCTAAAGCCATCAACTAGTGTTTTCTGCAAAAGATTAGGCCGAGAATCAGTGTTTTCAGGCACAAATTCGTAAAAGAGTCTTTTTTGTAAACCTACGCTTTAATGTGGTGGTTTTTTACAATTCACTCCATGAAACACGATTCGGTTCTTGAAGACCCGTCGTCACGACGTAGGCAGATGCCTAAATACCTCCACGATAACATCAAGAATGTGAAGATTATTGGGTTTTGCTCTGCGAAGAGCATGGTCGAGCTGGCATGCCATATTCTCGAGAATGCAACATCACTCGAGTGCCTTACTTTGGACACGATATGTGTTGCTTCCAGTATTGATAGACACATTCACAAAACCGGTGCATGCGGCCACATAGGCAGGCATATGATCAGAGAAGCACCTAAGGCGCTCTTGGCTGTCGAAAGATATATTGTGGGAATAGTTCCCTCCACGGTCAAGTTAAATGTCCTGGAGCCTTGCAAGCTATGCCATGCTTTGGCTGTTTAGCTGTGGCAATACCATAATTTTGTAAATTACATTGTGGACCGAACACTGTTGCACGAGTTGCCACTTGCAGCAGGAATGTCCAAACGGGTCACTTAAACACCCCCGTTGAAGCATAGGGGCAAGCAATTATGGTATTTTGATATATAAGAGAAGATATCAGGAACTATTTAGTATTGTAGTTGTTGATATATTTTCTTATAAAACTCGTCAAAATTTACAACATTTGAGTCGAGACAAAAGTTATAAGGCCTTCTTTCAGGAGACAAGGACCATGTACTAGCTGAGATGTGCGATGCAGTTATTCCAACAATCTTGTTTATTTTTTCCCATGAAATTACTGTTTTTGTTATTTATTTTTATTTTCACATATGCTGTGATTTGGTTCTTGTATTTTGTGTAATCAGCTTTACATGTGCTGTGCCTGTGCTTGAGGTATACTGTCATGATGTTGGATGAAAACCAGCAAATTTGGCTCTGGTACTTGCCTGATGAAAAAACAATCAAGCTTTCTTGGCATTACAATATTTTTTAAAATAAAAAGCAGAAGCATAAAAATCGTGATATATAGTACATGAAACTGCAAATTATTATAGGCAATTACACATGTTTGAGAGCTGTGGAGGAGCATCAACAATGGTGCCCAGATCTGTTGATTCAGAGAACATCTATGCTGAATCGTGTCCATTGTTGATTCTTTCAGAGAACATCTACTCCAAATCTGTTTGATTCAGAGAACATCTTCTACTCTAGAGGTACAGACAGATTGCACAAGAGATTGGTGCAGGTCTGCAGGAAGTGGTGGATGGCTGGATCATCGTCCCTCGCCGCGGGCGTTGAGCAGGGAGAAGACCTGGCTGTCGGCGAGCTCGGTCATGCTCAGGCCCGTCTCGTCCGCGTCGTCCATCATCAGCAGGCTCGTGGACGACGGCACCCACCGCGGCACGACCACGTCGGCGGGGAGCTGCGTGGCGACGGCACCGCTGTCCTCGAAGGCGTCCCTGTTGACGTGCGTCTCCTGCAGCTGCAGGCAGTACTCGAGGTTCCACAGCACGTCGCCCATGGACGGCCGGTCGGCACCATAGTCCGCGAGGCACTTCTCCGCCGTCTCGGCGAACTTGCGCAGCGAGTTGTCATTCACCTCGCCGGCGATCCTGGCGTCGGCGATCTTGTCGAGCTTCCCCTCCCCGTGCATCCTGACGGCCCACTCGGCGATGTTGATCTGGTCGCGGTCCAGGCTCTGGTCAATGACGGGGCGCGCGCAGAGCACCTCGAAGAGCACCACGCCGAAGGAGTAGACGTCGGAGCGGTCCGTGAGCTGCTGCGTCTTGAAGTACTCGGGGTCCAGGTACCCGAAGCTGCCCTTGACGGCCGTGCTGACGTGCGTCTCCCCCAGCGATGGCCCGATGCGCGACAGCCCGAAGTCGGCCACCTTGGCGATGATCGCGCCGCCGCCGGTGCTGCCGCCGTGGTCGGTGCCGAGGAGGATGTTGGTGGACTTGACGTCGCGGTGGATGATGTTCTCCGAGTAGCCGCTGTGCAGGTAGTGCAGGCCCCTGGCGGCGCCGATGCAGATCTCGAGCCGCTGTTTCCACGAGAGCGCCGGCTCGTCGGAGCCGTACAGGTGGCTCCGCAGCGTGCCCTTCTCCATGTACTCGTACACGAGGATCATCTCCGCCTGCTCGTTGCAGTAGCCGATGAGCGAGACGAGGTGGCGGTGCCGGATGCCGGAGAGCACCACGATCTCCGTGTGGAACTCCGGCAGGCCCTGCTTGGAGGCGCGCATGGCGCGCTTCACCGCCACGGGCGTGCCGTCGGAGAGCGCACCCTTGTACACGTTGCCAAACCCGCCGACGCCGATGAGGTTGCGGTCGTGGAAGTTGTCCGTGGCGGCCTTGAGCTCCGCCAGCGAGATGTGCAGCTTGGTGCTCACCCTCTGCATCCTGGCGGTCGTGCCCTCGCTGGACCGGTTGATCGACTCGTCGGCCCAGCCGGAGATGCCTTCCTGCGTGTACGGTGACCACGGCAGCTGCGTGCTCTCCTTATCCTCCGTCGACGCCGGCGGCGCCACCTGCCTCTGCTTCCTCCGCCGCACGACGAAAAAGCAGAGCACCGCGCACGCAAGGACGGCGGCGCCGAGCACCGTCGCGAGCACGATGATGATGATGCTTCTCTTCGTCAGGCCATGCGACCCCGGCGAGCTCAGGTCGACGGATCGCAGCTTCATGATCTCCAGCCCGTTCAGTATGCCGCCCCCGCTGCTTTTCGACGACGTGCCAATGCTGACGGTGAGGTTCCCAGCTCTCGGCGCCGTGGCCGCGTAGTCAAGATATAAGGCCTCGTTCGGCTGAGTCGCCTGAGCATTCGGCGCGAGGTCTCTGCTGCCAAGGGCTTGCGCGACATAGACGTTGAAGACGATGCCAACACCGACGACGGAGCTGACCACGTCATAGTCGCAGAAGTGGAGGCGGACGAGGTAGCGGGACCCTGCCTCCGCCGGGAACGTCCACGTGACGTTGAAGTTGAAGCCCGGGGTTGTCGCCCGCAGGAAGTCCGTCACGTTCGCCGCGCGCTGCGTCCTGTACACGACGTCCGGTGCCACCTCCCTTGTGTTCGGCGGGTTGTAGATGATCGGGCTGGACGTGTTGTTCACCACCGACTGCCCGGGGGCGCCGAAGAGGTAGGCGCCGTCGGGGAGCCACGTCCGCCAGAGCGTGTCGCTCTCCCTGGTCACCTTGGGCCCGCCGACGTTGAGGCGGTACACCGTCTCCAGCGCGTCCAGCTGCCACTGGGCCAAGTCGTCGTTCCCCAGGACGCCCACCGGCACCACCGAGTTGGAGCCGTTCCACAGCAGCCGCTGCGGGGCTGGGAACAGCTCGACGGCATTGACGAACGCGGAGGACCCGGCGTCCGGGGTGAACCTGATGGTGAAATCTTTCGACCCACCGCGCGGGACAAAGAACTCCTTGACGACGCCGTCGGCGGGCGGCGAGAAGGCGGGGAGCAGGGCGTAGGCGTCAAGGACTGAGACGGAGACGGTGAAGCGCGCGGAGGAAAGGCTGGTGGAGGAGGAGGCGGGGACGAACGGGAAGAAGTGGAGGCGCAGGACGAGGAACGACGACGCGCCCGCCGTGGCGGGGTAGGTGAGGCGGTAGGAGAAGGCCGAGCTGTCGGCGCGCGCGGCGGCGTACAGAGGGTTGGAGGCCGCGCCGGAGCTGGCGTTTGCAGACACCGCGGCGGGGCGCCCTTGCGAGAGGTAGCCGTCGTCCCGCACGAAGGTGCGCGCGGGGTTGTCGGACGGGAAGGGGACGTCGGCGCCTGCTCCGCACGCGAGGAAGAAGGAGAAATCCGGGGAGAAAACGGCGAGGGCGGTGTACGGGAGGGCCGTGGCGAGGAGGAGGAGGAGGGTTGGTACGACGTGGACGGCCATTCAGCTCAGGCGGTAGTGGAGCCGTGGCCGGGCGTGCGGGTGGTGGTGGGAGATGAGGCGATCATGGGGATAAGCACGAGTGCGGCGGGCGGCGGGCGGTGGTGGTGGTGGTGGAGGGAACACGGCGGGAAGGTGCAGAGTGGTGTGTTGACTCGGGCAGCGGGAAGGTGGACTTGGACTTGGAATGAATTGGCAGGTGGACAAGGATGGGAATGGGATTGGTGTGCCCGTGTGTGTTTGGCAGCGCGTGCAGGGCTGGAGTGATTGGTCCATTGAAAATTCCTGTTAATTCCCCCACTCATCATCAAGTGGCACTCATTCATTCAGCTGAAAAGTACTCCTGCTGGTTGTTTCCTGGATATTTTCTCCCTCCTGGATGATTGATTGCTCTATGGTCGATGTTACTTGAAGGAAATGCTTCCTAAAATCAATTCATTTTTCTCGATGAATTGGTCTTTTCTTTAGGCGAGTGATAGGCGCCGGCGCTCCGGCCGAAACAGTTTGGCCGGTCGCGCTTCACCGTCCGATTCATGACTTGAACCGTCGGATCTGTTGCCCACACTGCATTGACTTCTTCACTGCGCGCCCACCCCGGCCGCTCCTATCGGCGGCGACTACCCTTCTCACCTAGACCTCCCCCAGTCCCACCCTGTTGGATGCGCTCTTCGTCCTCATCGCCGTTGGTCGTCGTCCTTATCGCCGTCGTAGCATCCGTACCCCTCCCCCCCCAAATTCCAGCAGAAGTCGTCGCCCTCGTAGGAAAAAAACGACGCCGTCTTGAAGCACACCGACACCCTCTGTCGTTGCAGCACCTAGAAGCCGCCATCGTCGCTGTACTGTCGTGTCCCCGATGCGGCTCTCAACGTCATCGCTCGCCGCCATTGGCGAGTTAGGCTGAAGCTTTTTATCTCATCGTTTGAAGCTTTTTCTATGCCGGTTGAAGCTTTTCTCGCAGATTGAAGCTTTCCACCATGCCAACTGAAGCTTTTTTCACAAGGGTTGCAACTTTTTTACTTTGATTTGGTTGTTTGAAGCTTCCCCTATTGATGGTTGAAGCCTTTTCTACATACGCTTGAAGCTTTTTTGTCAATGGTTGCAACACTCGTATCGTGTTGAAGCTTTTCTGTCAAAATGATTCCAATTCTTTTCCGCTTGCGCGGTGCCGTGGTTGAAGCTTTCTCTATCTACGATTGAAGCTTTTATGTCAAAATGATTCCAATTCTTTTCTGCTTGCGCGGTGCCGTGGTTGAAGCTTTCTCTATCTACGATTGAAGCTTTTGTGTCAATGGTTGCAGCTTTTCCTTGTTGGGCAGTTCGATTGAAGCTTTTCCTATCTACGGTTGACGCTTTTTTCAACAACTATTGGAGTTGTTTTATGTCACGGTTGCAACACTTGCATAGGCGCGTGGTCCGTCCATGGCAGGAGGCGGCCATGGCATCTCCTGTGGCTCAGCCCAGCGCCGGTGATGGTACCCTCCCCTTCGTACCTCGTCGCTCCTCGCATCGCTGTTGGTCGGAGGCATTCCTGTGCCAGGTCCTCGTCGCGCGCAGCCATGTCGAAGGCCGCAGGTCATGGCGACGGGCGCGTCCTTGGCAAGGGGCCGGACGGCGGTGCACGAGCTCTCTGGGCGGTGGCCGGGCATCACAAAAAGGCGCGAGGGCGCGCGGCAGTGCCGGTGCGGGGGGACGTGAGCGGGCGACAACAGTCCTATGCGACGGGGACGCGTGATCCACGGCCACATGTGACGCGACCGGCCCAAGTTTCGGCCGGCGCGCCATAGGGAAACGTTTCCCTTTTCTTTACTAATAATCTAATCTACTAACTAGTGTCAAAAACACTCTTACATTACGGTAGAGGGAGTAGAATGGTAGAATCCGTAGTGTCTGTTTTACGATATTCCCACGAGAAGCAAAAAACAAAAACACAAAAACAAAATGATTGATGGTGATCAAGAAGCAAAAAAACAAAGACTGTCGTGGAGCGTGCGACTCATCGTACCGCCTCCTGCAAGCCCAACTATTAAGTGGTGCCCGCTCTCTAGGTACTAGAGCTCGGCTAGATGGCATTGATTGATGATTGCATAGTGGCAGGCCATCGACTCGCTTCACCTTCTAATCGTTGATCAGTTGGCTTCGATGCACCTTTTATCACACTTTATTTTCATTTTTGGGCATGTTTGTGTTGTTGTCCAGCATGTCTATTATTTTTATATGAACATGGTGGTTGCTTTACTTATAAAGTGGGTGCAAGTGTTTATAAAAAAGCACCTAGTTCTACTCTTCTTCTACCATATTTCTCTCAGTAGAATGAGATGCTTTCTGCATATTTCTCTAAGGAAGAAGTCAAGGCTGCCATCTTTGGGTCCTACTCTCATGGAGCACCTAGTCCTAATGGCCTCCCTTTCTTCTTCTACCAGAAATTCTGGTACCTAATCAGGAGTACCCTTCTAGCTATGTTTACTGACTTTCACTCTAGTAAACTAGATATTTTCAGGTTGAACTTTGCCTTGTTAACTCTAATTCCTAAAGAACCAGATGTTACTATCATGACTAAGGCCCCGTTCGGAAGCTCTCCACCGCCCAGCTTCCTGAAATACTCGAGTGAAGCAGCGCTGAACACTCCAGCTCCTAGAAGTTGGCTCCTGGAGAAACAAAACGGTGTTGTGTAATTTTCTGGAGCAGCTGAAGCGCAACTTCGCGAGAACAATGAGTAGGAGTTGGTCGAAATTACTGAGAGTGCCCTTCAAAAGTGCCACTGCCGAACCATTTTCTCTCGCTATAATCCTCACTACCGCCTGGAGTTGCTCTAAATTACATCAATAGTGCCCTTCCAAAGAGGCACACATGAATCTCTACCGCCTGGAGTTGCTCTAAATTACATCGATAGTGCCCTTCCAAAGAGGCACACATGAATCGCTACTGCCGAATGCCCGCTCAGTGCCCCGAGAAGCTAGCTAGGCTGGATTGTTTGGGAAGCCAGCACACTTCCGAACAGGCCTAAGTTCAGACTTATAAGCTTACTTAATTTTGTTTTCAAAATATTTATGAAAGTTCTCACTAATAGGCTAGGGCTTATAATGGATAGCTTAATCTCCAAAAATCAATTGCCTTCATCAAAAGCAGATATATCTTAGAGAGTGTGGTAACTGCTCATCAAGTGATCAATTCTGTAGCCAAGTCTGATGATAATGGAGTAGTCCTTAAATTAGACTATGAAAAGGCTTTCGACAGAGTAGATATAGACTTCGTGCTCCAACTGCTTCAAGGGAGGGGCTTTAGTGACAAATGGCTACAATGGAAAGATTTGATCACTCATCAAGGTTCTATTGGTGTCAAGTTAAATAATGTTGAAAGTAATTTTTTCATCACTGGAAAAGGCTTGAGGCAGGGGGACCCTTTGTCTCCTCTGCTTTTCAACTTGGTGGTGGATGTTTTGACCAGCATGCTTACTAAAGCATCTGATTAAAATCTTATTACAGGCCTAGGTCCTAGCTTATACCCTGGAGAAAATTCCTTATTTGACACTGTCTTAAAATCTGGTTCCTTATTTGACACTGAAAAAGTTTTTCTTCCCTATTTGACACTAGTCCTAAATTTTATTCCCTATACGACATTTCCGTCCATTTTGAGCCTAAATGACACCTGAAAAGACGATTTTGCCCCTCATGCGGTATGTGTGTCCACGCGTGTGTGTGCTGTTGCGTGTGTTGGTGCACGTGCACATGTGTGCTGCTGCTGCATGTGTGTGTGCATGTGTGCTGCTGCGTGTGTGTTTGCTACTGCATGTGTACGTGCGCGTGTGTGTGTGCGCTGTTGCGTGCCTATGTGCTGCGTGCGTGTGTGCTGCTGCTGCTTGCGTGTGTATGTGTGTGTACTGCGTGCGTGTGTGTGCGCGTGCATGTGTGTTGCTGCTGCTGCTTGCGTGTGTATGTGTGTGTGTACTGCGTGCCTGTGTGTGCGCGTGCATGTGTGTTGCTGTGTGTGTGCGCGTGTGTGTGCACGCGCGCGTGCGTGTTGTTGCGTGTGTGCGCGTGCGTGTGTGTTGGCATGTGTATGTGTTGCTGTGTGTGTGCTCCTGCCCTCGCACTGATGCTGCGTGTGTGCGCTATTGCCCCACACACATACCGCATGAGGGGCAAAAGAGTCTTTTCAGGTGTCATTTAGGCTCAAAATGGACGGAAATGTCATATAGGGAATAAAATTTAGAGCTTGTGTCAAATAGGGAAGAAAAACTTTTCCAGTGTCAAATAAGGAAGCAGATTTTAAGATAGTGTCAAATAAGGAATTTTCTCTATACCCTGGGCGTGTCATCAACCTTCAATATGCTGATGACACCATCTTGTTTGTGGAGGGTGATCCATCTAAGGCAATTACCCTGAAGTGGATCCTGACTTGTTTTGAACAAGTCTCTGGTGTGAAAATTAATTATATCGAAAGTGACATGGTCCCTTTGAACTTAGGAGATGTTGAGGTAGATTCGTTTCTTCACATTTCTGGTTGCCCCTTAGGCAAATTTCCTATAAAATACATTGTTGTCCCACTTCATTTTGAGAAACTGTCAAGAGAGGACATCCAACCTCTAGTGGATAAAATTTTAAAAAGAATAGCTGGATGGAGGGGCAAACTACTCCCTTATGCTGCTAGGCTTACTTTGATCAAAGCTTGCCTAGCCAGCATACCCATATATCTCATCTCCTTCTTTAAATTTCAAAAATGGGAAGTTGGTATGATTAACACCGAAATGACAAACCGCCCATGGAATGATTTCGAGGGACGTAGGAAGATCCACTTGGCCAACTAGCCTTTAGTTTCCTTAGGTATCCCTAACTTGCATGATCTTAATATATGTCTGCTAGGGGCATGGGTGATACATATTGACTAAGGGAAAACCTTTGAGTATCTTAGTAGATAATAGAAAAAGTCCATTTTACTACCCTGAAGAAACTTGGTGGTTCATATAACCCCTTGATGTTTTTTCGGTTCACTTACCCTCCTCAACTATCCCATACTAGTCAAAAAAACATCCTTGACTGGTTTACCTCGACCTGATGCTAACGTGGACATGGTCAAAGGCGGCATTTGACCCGCGAGTGTGTCCCTGTCAGCTAGACAGTCTCATTGACTATTGGGCCCGGTCAACGCTGACTGCGCAAAGATTAACATAGGATTAATTTAGCCCTAACTGCATCATTTATAGAGGGAGGGCCCACATGTCAGTGTTTTAGAATAACCTTAATCATCCTAAACTAATGACGCAACGATGACAAGGTCAGGGACAACCGCCGGTGACCTCAAATCATGGTAGTACCCCACCAGAGGCCACGACGGTGGCGCTGGAGGTTACCGGGGTGTAGCCCGCGCTCGCCGCGTCCATGGGTGGTCGCAGGAGGCTGTGGGGTGGCCGGAAGCGGGCAAGCGGCGGCAGAGCCACGGCTATGATGACATCGACATTACGACATGAACCCAAGCAAACTAGGCTAATGCATGTACGGACCAAGGGGAGCACGACTACAGCAGAACGACAGAAAGAGAGCTCGACAACGAGGAGCACGTCGGCCATGGTGGACGGCGGCGCTCAACTCATGTGGACGATGGCTACAACATGAGTCCATCTTTATAGGAGAAGGAAAACTAGGAGAGGCTCACTACGAGTTTAACGGAGGCGAAAGGCTCGGCCGGGGCTTGTCTGTGTGCGACAAATCGTTCGTCAGCGTCCGGCGGCCGCAATTGGAGAAGTCAGCTCGATTGGGCCGGCTCCGGGATTCGGGGCTCGGATCCTTTGGTACAGAGGACTGGCGTGAGATGTTGGAGTCTTGGGACATGGTAGTTTGGCGAGGGGTGGCTGGTGACTACGTCACGACAGGCGCCGCTCTATGTTGTTTGCTACGGTGCTCGAATCCGAGAGAAAGGGGGAAGAATGAGTTGCGAGAGAGGGAAAACAAGGGAGAAGGGCGAGCGTGGCGATGGAGGGCAGAGGAGGGAGAGCGTGTTAGTGAATCGTAGAGGAGGAAGAAGGTAGAGCGTGGCGGTGGCAGCCATGAGCACATCTACCGCGTGCTTGAGGAAGAAGATAGACCAAACGCGCTACGACATGGCCCCACTAGTCAATAAACCACTTTGACCTTGGCCATGTCAGCAATACCACCTGTGCAAACCACCATGATGATTTTTGAACGGGGTTGATAAGATTATGGGCTTAAGTGAACCAAAAAAATTCAGGGGGTTATGCGAACAACCCATTTTACTCAGGGGAGTAAAATGGACTTTTTCTAGATAATAAGTATAAGCCTTCCCCAAATATATTGTGCAACCATAGCAATGAAGCCTCTACTTTTTGGAAAAGGGGTGGTTTGGGCCTCTAAAGCTGTAAAATTTGGATACATATGGTTAGTTGGAGATGGTAGACATGTTAGATTTTCGGAGGACTGGTGGTTTGGACCCCCCCCCCATATGTGCAATATTGGGAGCTTTATTGCATTTGCAAGGAGCATTGCTAAACCATCAGTCAAGTCTGGAATGGGGTAATTTTAAAACTCACTTTCAGGGGGTCTTTCTCCCCTGCCATGATGGAGATCTAGCATGAACTATAGGTTGTTATTAGTAGCATTTCTCTCTCTGAAGAACCTGATGCATTAGTCTGGCAATACAACTCTCCAGGGAAATATTCCACTAGTTCTTTATATGTTGTTATTAACTATATAGGAGTTACCCCTGTTCATTCGAGTAGTTTAGAGAATTGTGGTTCCTCCTAGAATACATATTTTCCTAGGGCCACTCTTTTGTAATGAGCCTGAAAGTGTACATCACCTATTTTATGTTTGCCTAGTGGCTAAACTAGTTTGGCAAGAAGTTAACTCCTTTCTCTCTAGGCAAGTAGGTACTTCTGTTGAGTCTATTGCTTATTGATTTGTCCCCAATGTATCTATAATTTATGAAGTATTCAGGCCATGTTTACAACAATTTTATATGGTTTTGGTGCACTTTTATATGATTTTTATGGACTAACCTAGTTTTCTGCATGTTTTTGGTTTTCCAGAAAATCCATACCAAACAAAGTCCAAATGCAAAAAACATTATGGTGTTTTTTATGGACTAGAAGTGACCCAGGAGGCTTCAGAGAAGGACCAGACGATGTTCAGGGGCACAAGCATGGGTGGCGCCCCCTAGGGCGCGCCACTTGATCTTGTGGGACCCTCGGGACTCCCCCTGGCATGAATCCAACTCTGAAAATCCTATAAATCCAGAAACAGTTGAAAGTTGACCTATATCAATTTTTTCGCCACAGTAAGCCTCTGTTCCGAAGTGGTCTCATCTGGAGCTCTGTTCCGGCACCCTGTCGGAGGGGGGAAGTCATCACCGAAGTCCATCTTCATCATCCCCACTGCCTCCATGACGAAGAGGGAGTAGTTCACCCCCGAGGCTGAGGGTATGTATCAGTAGCTATGTGTTTGCTCTCTCTCTCTCTCTCTCTATGTCTTTGTCTGTCTCTCTCTTGTTCCTCATTTGGCATGATCTTGATGTACCATGAGCTTTATATTTGGATCATATGGTGTTCTTCCCTCTCTATCTTGTTGTGATGAATTGAATCTTTCCCTTTGAGGTTTCATTATTACCGGATTGAATATTGGTGGGATCACTAGATGTATGTCTTGCATGTGAATACCCATGGTGACAATCGGGTATTCTATTGAGTCACTTTATATATGTTTTGCTAATCAACTTGCGGATTCTCTGTGGTGACATTAGGGTAATCTAGGCACATAGGTTTGCGGATTCGTCCGTTTACACATGCCCGATGCTAGCAACACCGACACGTGCCTTCGTCCATGACGTGTCCCCGGGCTTGGCAAACCCGGCACAATGCCTCTTCAACACCTTCTTTTTCCGCGACGCACGACTTTCGAGTGCCCATTGTCGGTGTCACAACCGGCGGATCTCAGGTAGGGGGTCCCGAACTGTGCGTCTAAGGCTAATGGTAATAGGAGGCGGGGGACACAATGTTTACCCTGGTTCGGGCCCTCTCTATGGAGGGGATACCCTACTCCTGCTTGATTGATTTTGATGAATATGAATATTACAAGAGTTGATATACCACGAGATCGTAATGGCTAAACCCTAAAAGTCTAGCCTATGAGGTTATGATTGTTGTCTTACGGACTAAACCCTCCGGTTTATATAGACATCGGAGGGGGCTAGGGTTACACAAAGTCGGTTATAGAGAAAGGAATCTACATATCCGAATCGCCAAGCTTGCCTTCCACGCAAAGGAGAGTCCCATCCGGACACGGGATGAAGTCTTCTATCTTGTATCTTCATAGCCCAACAGTCCGGCCAAAGTATATAGTCCCGCTGTCTGAGGACCCCTTAGTCCAGGACTCCCTCAGTACCCCTGAACCCGGCTTCAATGGCGAGCGAGTCCAGTAGCAGATTGTCTTGACATTGCAAGGCGGGTTCCTCTAAATATTCCAACATAGCCTTACGAACATAGAAAGCGTGTCGGTTACGCAAAACAAGTACCACATGTCGATGTCAAAACCGGCGGATCTCGGTAGGGGTCCCGAATGTGCGTCTAGGCGGATGGTAACAGGAGACAAGGGACACGATGTTTTACCCAGTTCGGGCCCTCTCGATGGAGGTAATACCCTACTCCTGCTTGATTAATATTGATGATATGGGTAGTACAAGAGTAGATCTACCACGAGATCGAGAGAGGCTAAACCCTAAAAGCTAGCCTATGGTATGATTGTTGTATATTGTATATCAGGTTGTCTATCGACTAGCTTTGGCCTCGGTTTATATAATGCACGGAGGCCTAGGATAACAAGAGTCCTAGCCGAATCGCCGGTGGGGAGGAGTCCTTGTCTTGATCGCCAAGTCTTGTGGAATCTTTCTTGTACGCGGCAACTGTCCGGACTGGCCCATGAGTATCTGACCATGGGGTCCTCGACCCAATCTAACGGATCGGGAGATGGCGTGGTGAGTACCCTAGTCCGGACACCGTCGATAGCCCCTGAACGGTCTTCAAGTTTAGGGGCGCTCCTCGATTCTTCGAACCGTTCTTCATCTTGATCGTCGGTCTTGAAAACTGGTTCAACAAATCTTCTCATCTTGATCTTGAGGATCGCGAAATGCATTCGATGAGTTTACGTCGGGTATCCGAGGAGCCCTTTAAGTTTCGGCCTTTATCAATGCCTTGTTATTTTTATGCCACACCTCGGGTTTGAAGTTGTTCCGGGCGGCAGCGTCCTCTTGCGTCCGAGCTCCAACGCCGGACTGCATTCGAGTATCTTTGCAGCCGAGCACCAATGCGGACGCTTCCAGCTCTAACGCGGACTATGTATCCGAGCTCCAACACCGGACTGTATCCGAGCTCCAACGCGGACTATGTATCCGAGCTCCAACGCCGGACTGTATCCGAGGTGTCGTAAATCACCTTGGTTCAAAGAAGTTTGAAGGAGTTTAGCCTAGCTTAATGCGGAAATGCCCTTTATGGAGCCAGCCACTAGCGCCCGAGCTTTATGCGGACTGCTTCGGGTGGTGCACCACCCCAAATGTGGGCGATTTTTGTCAATATTTTTGATTGATGCAATTTATTCTCTGCCGAGATACATGGCGGTAGCCCTCAAGGTGTGTATCGGTCTAAAACCGAGATGCCCATGAAGGATGACATAAGACCGCTGATCCCGTAGCTCTTTGAGACTCGGGTTGATTTGCAAAATCGGTCGAGGATCAAGTCCTAGCTTCGCGAGAATACTTGGGACACAAAAACCGGCGTGCTCAGTCCTCAAGACTCGGGTTGGGTGCGGCCGACCAACCCGAGGATCAAAATCTCCTCGGAGACTGTATTACACTTAAAATTTTCTGCATTGGACGAGCAATGCAAGGTAGCCCCAGACATTGGTCGGGTGGCAATACCAGATCGGGGATCAATGTGCCCTTTAATATTTGTAAATAATAAGCCCGAAGCCCAGTAGCCCCCGAGCCTTAATGCGGGCACGGGAGGCCGAATTAAGGATCGATATCCATAGTAAAATCACAAATTATGTGTAATGACTCAATGTATCCAAGTACTTTATGTCATTAATGCTCGGATCCGCATTGTACAAAACTTTGTTGACCGACCATCGGCTTCAACCTCCTCGGCGATGGCAGGAGTGTTTATCTATTTTATAAAGCCTTTATGAGGGCAAAGATTTACAACAAACAAGGCAATCTGGCGTGCGGTTTTATAAACAAAGGTGCAGCGGAGAGACATGTTATATTACTGTTTAATAGAAGAAATGTCTTCCAAAGAAAATAGTCCCGCTTATCGGTTCCTTTCTTTGGTTGTCATGCTAAGCATGATCATGAAACCTCAGCTCAATGTAAGAGCAAAATATCGAGGATTTAGTTTGGGAGGCGATTAATAGCCCCTGTAGTGTTCGGCGACGATCGAGGTCAAGCCGAAACACTTGACCAATTTATGAATGGCCCGTCATTTAATATAGTCATCGGATCGCTGACCAGTTTACACCTATTGTGACAGTCAGTTTTGGCTTTCTCCATTGAGGTGCTTGACCATGCGAGCTGGAAGCACAACCATGATGGTTCTCCTTTGCACACCTAGCCGAACAAAGAGGAACGTAGGAGGCAAGCGGGAGCCGCAACCCAATTATTGACCAAGACACAATTGGCTGATGCATATATAGCAATATCCGAGAATGTTTTTGCGAATCTCTAAAGGTGTCTGGCGTTGCACTCGCGAGACTTGTGCTGAAAACACACAAATAGTTAAAAGTGCCAAAAGCTTGAAAAACCAAAAAGCGTCGGTAAAAACATGACGTCGAACAAGATCAAGTGTTGGTGCCAATCCAAAATTGGACTTTAGAAAAAAAAAGTGCTTCTGCCGTGCTTTAACTTTGCAACGACTAAGAAGAAAAACACTTAGTATGAAACGGCTCAAATAAACATAAGAGCCCCCAAGTGACTTGGGTAAAAGTTGACTATAAAATGTAAGGTGACATGTAGAATGCCTTCTAGCCGAATTGTAGATCGTTTGTTGTAGCGGACCTTTTCGCTTCAACCTCTGGACCCAATAGTCCGGAGTGTGTCCGAATACCCTCGCGGTTATAAAAACCGGGGCATGCGTGGAGACCGGGCGTAGGGGTCATTAGTGCTTTATCAGACAAGTGCCCAACTAGTTATGTTATATTACATGGTTAGTAAGAAACATCTTCCAGGGAGAATAGTTCCGTTAGGGGTTCCTTTCCACGAGGCATGCCCTAAAGTGCATGTCGGACTGAAAAAGAGCGAAAAACATCTGGGGCAGGTAAATAAATAGGTAAGAAATCATCTTTTAGTTCACCGACCGAGTATTCCCTTAAGAACGCTAGCTTTCGGCTTCACCCAGTCTGAGGTACACATCCGGCTGACCCGGCAGTAACAATCGCAGAGGTGCTCCCTTTACCACCTAGCGAACAATCGGGAGCGTGGGGGTAAGCACAGAGCCGAGCAACCCAGCTTGGCCAAAACTTAAGTCATATCGATGCATATAATGGTGAATAAAAGGTACATGCGGAAGTGTGACACATGTGTTGGGCATAAAGCCCGTATTAATAAGCTTCATTAAAGAAGCCCCAGATATAATGGTAGCGGGTAGCGCGTCAAGTGTGTGCGAACAAAGTCTGGACAAGGAAAATTTTTACAAGCAACTTTTTTCCAAAAAAGTATAATGCTTCGTCGAGCTGAACACAAGTTAAAAATTTAAAACTTTGAGCATGAAGGAAACTTAGCTGGTTAATGTGTTCGGTATTGACAACGCGGTCCGAGCTTGATGCGAGACAAGGTTCCATCCCCCAAGCCGATCCCGAGGTGGCAGAGCAAAAGAGCTCGGCTCTTCGAAGTGGTGACATAGCACGGTCAATGCAGGACGGCAGAGTGATGCCGAAGTCCCCTGCATGGGGTAATGAAGTGTTGACGAAGCCCCCCGTCCAGCCGAGGTGGCGCCAAAGGATATAGTCCGGCTGGATCATTTTCACATGCACAAAAATAGTGCAGACCGGGATAATAGTAATAATAAAATTTAAAAATGTTGCATAATAAATAATTTATGCAAAGTGAGTAATAAAATAAATATGGCCTGGCGCCAAGTCATTGTCAATGCAGGTCGTCGGCGTAATGCAATAAAGGCGTGGCAAAGCACGGATTCACAGTCGGTCGAGTTCGGATGCGGCGTTACGGACTATGTCTGAAACCGACCGAACCATCATGCGACCGTCGATAATCGGCCACCATTTGATAGACCTATATACATATGATGGACAAACCAGAGTAATAATTCCTTGGAAAAATTAACCCAAACAAGCAAAAAGAAATACTAGGATTAATAGCACCGGTTTATTTGTTGTAGCAATCCGAAGGAAGGTGATTCCCAAAATTGGGACTCGATCCGCGCACCCATTGCCTGGTCGGCTAGTGGCGCCAAGTGTCCGGAGTAGGTTGATGAAGAGATGGCGAAGCCCCGGTCCAGCCGAGATGTCGAAGTAGGTCGGCGTGATGGACACCAACTTGAAGAAGCAATAGTGCGGCCCGCCGATGCAGGTCGTGGCGTGGTCGACGCCGGCTTGATGAAGCGACCGTTCGGCGATGCGGTATGCCTGCTCCGTGTAATCCGTGGGCGGCGATGTTGGTAATGATTTATCGCCAGCGATGCGGACTCTTGTTCGGCTTGCCGAGATGATTATCCAAGAAGTTGAGCTCGGCTCAACAAAGTGACGACATGTCTAGCACAATTCGGCAGCCGTGGAAACAATATTGCGGACTGGTTTGACACTAGCATGATGTTGAAGATCATGTTCAAAAGATCTTAAAATTAGTGGGATGTGTTCGGAAACAAAACACAATACCCCATACAAAACTTCCTTAAAAAGATGTCCAAATCCCGTTCATAAAAAAGCGAACCGGGTCGATTCGTTTCGCGCAGAAAACAGATCCGAAGAGTGATGCTCTAATCGGAAGGTTCCCGGAGTTTGGACGGTCGGATCGAGCTGAAATTTTGAGGGGTGGTAGATATAGGAATTCCGCAGCCGATCAACGGTTGGATCTTCGAAAGGAAGTCCGAGCTAGAAGCTGGACACCACGCCCTAAACTCGTCCGGATTCTCGTCCAGATTCAATGCGGCTCCGGTATATCGGAGATTGCCAGAGATTCCTCCATCGGAACTCGACGAAATTTTCCAGGGTTGTTGTAGACTCAATTCCGCACAATTCCACCGAAGCGAGGCGGTGACGGCAGATACAAGTTCGCTGCCCAGAAAAATAGCACGGTCGCCCGAGGGCAATGTTGACGTTGAGCCCCCGGGTTCCCTGGATGATTCCTCCATGATCTTGATAGAGATCGGAATTGATGTTGATGAAGGCCCTCATCCGAACATGACGATCGGAGGTAGGGCGCAGTCCTTGGTCGAACCAAGGTGACCAGTCGAGCTGGTGACGAAGATGCCGAAGTCGCAGTTAATCGGCAGGCGAGCCATCGACCTTTTGCCGAACACACAGCGGAACTCTCAATGAAAGCACCAATGTCGGTGTCAAAACCGGCGGATCTCGGGTAGGGGGTCCCGAACTGTGCGTCTAGGCGGATGGTAACAGGAGACAAGGGACACGATGTTTTTACCCAGGTTCGGGCCCTCTCGATGGAGGTAATACCCTACTCCTGCTTGATTAATATTGATGATATGGGTAGTACAAGAGTAGATCTACCACGAGATCAGAGAGGCTAAACCCTAAAAGCTAGCCTATGGTATGATTGTTGTATATTGTATATCAGGTTGTCTATCGACTAGCCTGGCCTCGGTTTATATAATGCACCAGAGGCCTAGGATAACAAGAGTCCTAGCCGAATACGCCGGTGGGGAGGAGTCCTTGTCTTGATCGCCAAGTCTTGTGGAATCTTCCTTGTACGCGGCAACTGTCCGGACTGGCCCATGAGTATACGGCCATGGGGGTCCTCGACCCAATCTAACAGATCGGGAGATGACGTGGTGAGTACCCCCTAGTCCAGGACACCGTCACCACACACAACCATAGAGAGTATAATATTTCACGAGTCTAATCCGCTAACAACTTTTATATAGCGTGACATCATGCCACTGCCCGGTCATTATTCAAACCGTTTTTTACCCTGCTGCTCCGTATTTCGAGGTGCGGTTTCACTGGCATGTCTTGTCGAAGCAGAGATTGTGTCCCCTTATCACGAGATTCTCATCAATACGAGCATGGGTAACCCAACCCTGCTATCTGCACGGCGCTCGGGGAATAGGCGGATTTTAAGGCGAGCAGGGAGGCGCATGGCTTTTACTGCCTTTATAAAGGGATAATGATTCATCCTCGTTCACTCACGCCTTCTCCTTCCTCTGCTCATCCATTCTCGAGCTCCAGCGCCCAAGCTCTCGCCTTCTCCACCAAAAAAGTACTCCAATCATGTCCGGATCCGGAGCTGGAGGCAAGTGGATGGCCTCCTCCGTAAAGAAGAAGAACATCAAGGAGCTCCAGGAGGCCGGGTACCTGGCCAAGGAAATCGTTCACCGACTTCTGGCCAAGGGATAGATCGTCCCTACCCCAGAGCCCTATGAGAGGGTTGTGTTTCTAACACACTTCGTCCACGGGCTGGGATTCCCTCTCCACCCGTTTGTCCGCGGACTGATGTTTTACTACGGTCTGGACTTCCATGATTTGGCCCCCAACTCTATCCTCAACATCTCGGCATTTATTGTCATGTGCGAGGCCTTCCTCCGCATCCCATCTCACTTCGGCCTATGGCTGAAGACCTTCAATGTGAAGCCGAAGGTGGTGAGCGGCCAACAGGCAGAGTGCGGAGGCGCCATGGTAGGAAAGATGCCCAATGTCACCTGGCCCGAAGGCTCCTTCGTGGAGACTTTCAAAGGGTGGCAGTCGGGGTGGTTCCACCGAGTCGTGCGACACGAACTGGGCGGCGGCCCCCGCGTTCCGATCCGGAGTCCCGATGTGGCTCACCTCCTGGCAAGAGAAGGGCATGTCATGGGGTCTCCGAACGAGCTGACAGTGCTCCATACGTGTGTCCAGAGTATGATAATTAAGAAAGTCAAGCTTGTCAACGTGATCCAGGTCGTGCTCGTCCGCTGGATTCTTCCGTGCCAACGCCGAACTTGCTATCTGTGGGAGTTTGATCCGACCAAGCACCAGACCCTACTAGAGCTCTTTGGCACAATGCACGAAGCAATCTGGAAAGTGCTTTTCAAGGCCAACGAGGTGTCACCGTCCATGGACGAGGACCGTGGGCATGACCTAACTCACCCAACTAATCCGGTAAGTTCTCTCATGTTTTCAAGGTGTACCCTTTACTTGCATATTAGAGGAAGACATCTAAGTCTCCCTATCGATTATTTCAGGATTGGACAGAGATAGCGGAGCAGATCGACTGCCCGGCTCCGCTGCCCGAAGGCCCAGAGACTCCGCTCCTGACAAAGATGATGTTCCCAGCGCCTTATGAGGTGCCGGAGAAGAAGGCCAAGAAGAAGGCCAAGGGGACCAGAAGTGGTCTCCGCCATAAGGGCACTTCGGACGTGACATCCGAAGATGCCAAGGCGCGCTCCTCCGCCGAAGACGACGAGGAAGAGGAGGAAGAGGAAGAAATCCACTCTCCTCCTGCAGGGAAAAAAAGAAAAGGACGACCTCCATGCATCCGGAGGCCGAGGTGTCCAAGAAGGGGAAAGCTTCCCTTCCGGACAGCTCCACAGAGGCCACCGACAGCAGCTGGGAGTGGGAGCCCAGGGAGAAGCCCCTGGCCAAATTGTAAGTGTCCGAACACACTTATATATCCGTTATCTTTGTTTTATTATTTTGTCATGTTTGAATCATGTATTTGCAGTCCGGCTCGGTCTCATCTCGAGCGGTCCTTATCTTCGAAGGACTCGCTGGACCCGACCGCAACGGACAGCGGGACCATTCCCTCGGCCTCCTCTCCCAAGGACACGGGTGACGCTGAGGCATCGTCCCGAAGGATACCCGGTCCGGGAGAGAACCCGAAGGCCATTAGGGAGATGCTGGAGGGCGAGGCCTCGGCTGCCGGACACATGGGGGAGCGAGACCCCATGGAGACTGACGATGGGGGCCATATCCAATTAGGACCCCATCCGAATACTATTCCGGAGACCCACACGGTTCCAGGATCAGGCAAGCAGCCCTTCTCGAAGGAAGGGGGTGTGCCTGTTCCACAGGCGACATCTGTCCAGCCAGAGGCGCCGGATACTTTGCTGGAAGCGTTGCGAGGCGCTTCTATTGTGGAAGAACACCGTACGCTTATGGGTACGGTTATTGGGAGGATCCAGTCCGCGAAGAGCGAACTGACTGAAGCGTGCACGAGCCTTCTAACAGGCTTTGAGGTAAGCAACGCAACTTTAAAAGGAGTGTCGTAGTATAGACAATAGCCCCTGATAATCTGTCTGGTGTTCGGAAAGAAAAGTCGAACAGAGGATCAAATAAATTTCATAGGAGACTGATTTAAAATGTCTGTATGAATAAGCAGGCATCGCTGCTGGTTGCTGCCGCTCATACTGCGGAGGTCTCCGGACTGAAGCAGAACCTAGAGCGGGCCAAGGAGGAACTCGGCCACGTGAAGAAGCAGCTGGAAGAGAGCAAAGGTATGCAGTAACCTATGCGTATATTTAGGAAGGATGAATGGTTCGTGCTGACTAAAGTGTCATGAACTTTATTAGGGGCCACGACCGAAGTAGCGGCCCTCAAGAAGGCGTTGGCCGAGTTCGAGGACAAAGCAGCCAAGGAACACGCCGCACGCGAGAAGCAGGAGGCCCGTGTCAGCGAGGTCCAGCAAGAGCTCCAGGATACCGTCAAGAAGTACGAGTCCTTGGAGCGTGATTCTAAGACTCAAGAGTCCGAACTTGCCAAGACTCGCCAGAGCGCACAAGATGCCCGAGCTGAAGCCCAGGGTGCCCTCCAGGAAATCCAGGCGGCCAAGAAGATCGCGGCGGGTAAGGCTTTCATTATGCAAAACAAATATGTGAAGGAAAGGTTCCTTTTACTTACCCAGATTTGGAATTCTCCTGGGGTGTTTACGGATCTGCCGCGCGGCATATCAGATGCTGCCGAATTCTATCGAGCCAAAGAGGGGAGCTCTACGGAGAAGCTGTTCTGGTCCCAATACCTTTGACCGGAACATCCGGTGCCCTTTAGCGACCAGCTGAAACAGTTGGTCGAGCTGCATAAGGCGACCGAACAAGCCATGAAGGACCTAACAGTCCGGCTATGGCCTGCCGAGCCCATACCCAACAGCTACTTCGGACTCGTGAAGCGGCTTGTGAGTGCCTTGAAGGAAATATGCCCTAGAGGCAATAATAAAGTTATTATTTATTTCCTTATTTCATGATAAATGTTTATTATTCATGCTAGAATTGTATTAACCGGAAACATAATACATGTGTGAATACATAGACAAACAGAGTGTCACTAGTATGCCTCTACTTGACTAGCTCGTTAATCAAAGATGGTTATGTTTCCTAACCATAGACATGAGTTGTCATTTGATTAACGGGATCACATCATTAGGAGAATGATCTGATTGACATGACCCATTCCGTTAGCCTAGCACTTGATCGTTTAGTGTGTTGCTATTGCTTTCTTCATGACTTATACATGTTCCTGTAACTATGAGATTATGCAACTCCCGTTTACCGGAGGAACACTTTGGGTGCTACCAAACGTCACAACGTAACTGGGTGATTATAAAGGAGTACTACAGGTGTCTCCAAAGGTACATGTTGGGTTGGCGTATTTGAGATTAGGTTTTGTCACTCCGATTGTCGGAGAGGTATCTCTGGCCCTCTCGGTAATGCACATCATTATAAGCCTTGCAAGCAATGTGACCAATGAGTTAGTTACGGGATGATGCATTACGAGACGAGTAAAGAGACTTGCGGTGGCGAGATTGAACTAGGTATTGGATACCAACGATCGAATCTCGGGCAAGTAACATACCGATGACAAAGGGAACAACGTATGTTGTTATGCGGTTTGACCGATAAATATCTTCGTAGAATATGTAGGAGCCAATATGGGCATCCAGGTCCCGCTATTGGTTATTGACCAAGAATAGTTCTAGGTCATGTCTACATAGTTCTCGAACCCGTAGGGTCCGCACGCAAGGTTTCGATGATGCTTATATTATGAGTTTATGAGTTTTGATGTACCGAAGGAGTTCGAGTCCCGGATGAGATCGGGGACATGACGAGGAGTCTCGAAATGGTCGAGGCGTAAAGATCGATATATTGGACGACTATATTCGAGTTCGGAAAGGTTCCGAGTGATTCGGTATTTTTGAGTACCGGGAGTTACGGGAATACGGGGAAGAGTATTGGGCCTTAATGGGCCTTAGTGGGAAGGAGCCAGGAGGTGGCGCGCCCTCCCAAGCCCAGTCCGAATTGGACAAGGGGTTTGGGCGCAGCCCACCTCTCCCTTCCTTCTCCACTTCCCCTTTCCCCCTTCTCCTAGTTGGACTAGGAAAGAATGAGTCCTACTCCGGTGGGAGTAGGACTCCCCTTGGCGCGCCTCCTCCTAGGGCCGGCCTCCTCCTCCCTCCTCCTTTATATCACGGGGGCAAGGGGCACCCCATGACACACAAGTTGATCTACGGATCTTGCCTTAGCCGTGTCGGTGCCCCTTCCACCATATTCCACTTCGTCATATCGTCGCGAGCTTAGGAGAAGCCCTGCGCGGAGAAGTCATATCGTCGTGGAGCTTAGGCGAAGCCCTGCATCGGTGGAGCATCAACATCGTCCTGCACGTCGTCTTGTGAAACTCGTCCCCGACACTTTGCTGGATCGAGTCCGGGATCGTCATCGAGCTGAGCGTGTGCGTAACTCGGAGGTGCCGTCGTTCGGTGCTTGGATCGGTCGGATCGTGGAGACGTCGACTACATCAACCGCGTTGTTATAACGCTTCGCTTTCGGTCTCACGAGTGCGTGGACGACACTCTCCCTCTCGTTGCTATGCCATCACCATGGTCTTGCGTGATCGTAGGAATTTTTTGAAATTACTCGTTCCCCAACATGGCATCCGAGCCTGGTTTTATGCGTTGATGTCATGTGCACGAGTAGAACACAAGTGAGTTGTGGGCGATACAAGTCATACTGCCTACCAGCATGTCATACTTTGGTTCAGCGGTATTGTGAGATGAAGCGCCCGGACCGACATTACGCGTGCGCTTACGCGAGACTGGTTTCACCGCTCCGAGCACTCGTTGCTTAAAGGTGACCGGCGGGTGTCTGCTCTCTCACTTTAGTTGAACCGAGTATGACTACGCCCGTCCTTGAGAAGGTTAAAACGGAGTCTACTTGACAAACTATCGTTGTGGTTTTGATGCGTGGTAAGAACGGTTCTTGCTCAGCCCGTAGCAGCCACGTAAAACTTGCAACAACAAAGTAGAGGACGTCTAACTTGTTTTTGCAGGGCATGATGTGATGTGATGTGGTCAAGGCGTGATGCTATATTTTATTGTATGAGATGATCATGTTTTGTAACCGAGTTATCGGCAATCGGGCAGAGAACCATATGGTTGTCGCTTTATTGTATGAAATGCAAGCGCCATGTAATTGCTTTACTTTATCACTAAGCAGTAGCGATAGTCGTAGAAGCAATAGTTGGCGAGGCGACAACGATGCTAAGATGGAGATCAAGGTGTCGCTACGGTGACGATGGTGATCATGACGGTGCTTGGCGATGGAGATCACAAGCACAAGATGATGATGACCATATCATATCACTTATATTGATTGCATGTGATGTTTATCCTTTATGCATCTTATCTTGCTTTGATTGACGGTAGCATTATAAGATGATCTCTCACTAAAATTATCAAGAAGTGTTCTCCCGAGTATGCACCGTTGCGAAAGTTCTTCGTCTTTGAGACACCACGTGATGATCGGGTGTGATAGGCTCTACGTTCAAATACAACGGGTGCAAAACAGTTGCGCACGCGGAATACTCAGGTTAAACTTGACGAGCCTAGCATATAACAGATATGGCCTCGGAACACGGAGACCGAAAGGTCGAACGTGAATCATATAGTAGATATGATCAACATAGTGATGTTCACCATTGAAACTACTCCATCTCACGTGATGATCGGACATGGTTTAGTTGATTTGGATCACGTAATCACTTAGATGACTAGAGATGTCTGCTAAGTGGGAGTTTTAATATGATTAAATAAACTTTAATTTATCATGAACTTAGTCCTGGTAGTATTTTGCAAATTATGTTGTAGATCAATAGCTCGCGTTGTTGCTTCCCTATGTTTTTATATGTGTTCCTAGAGAAAATTGTATTGAAAAATGTTAGTAGCAATGATGCGGATTGGATCCGTGATCTGAGGTTTATCCTCATTGCTGCACGTAAGAATTATGTCCTTGATGCACCGCTGGGTGACAGACCTATTGCAGGAGCGGATGCGGGGCGTTATGAGCGTTTGGCTAGCTCAATATGATGACTACTTGATAGTTTAGTGCACCATGCTTAACGGCTTAGAATCGGGACTTCAAAGGCGTTTTGAAACGTCATGGACCATATGAGATGTTCCAGGAATTGAAGTTAATATTTCAAGCAAATACCGAGTTGAGAGATATGAAGTCTCCAACAAGTTCTATAGCTAAGAGATGGAGGAGAATCGCTCAACTAGTGAGCATGTGCTCAGATTGTCCAGGTACTTCAATCGCTTGAATCAAGTGGGAGTTAATCTTCCGAGATAAGATAGTGATTGACAGAATTCTCTAGTCACCATCACTAAGTTACTAGAACTTCGTGATGAACTATAGTATGCAAGGGATGACGAAAACGATTCCCGAGCTCTTCGTGATGTTGAAATCGTGAAGGTAGAAATCAAGAAAGAGCATCAAGTGTTGATGATTGACAAGACCACTAGTTTCAAGAGAAGGTCAAAGGGAAAGAAAGGGAACTTCAAGTTGAAAGACAAGTAAGTTGTCACTCCTGCGAAGAAGCCCAAAGCTGGACCAAAGCACTGAAACTAAGTGCTTACACTGCAAAGGAAATGGTCCTTTGAAGCGGAAATGCTCTGAATATTTGGTGGATAATAAGGATGGCAAAGTGAACAAAAGTATATTTGATATACAGGTTATTGATGTGTGCCTTACTAGTGTTTATAGTAGCCCCGAGTATTTGATACTGTTCGGTTGCTAAGATTAGTAACTCAAACAGGAGTTGTAGAATGAACAGAAACTAGTTGAAGGGAAGTGACGATGAGTGTTGGAAGTAGTTCCAAGATTGATATGATCATCATCGCACACTCCCTATACTTTCGGGATTAGTGTTAAACCTAAATAAATGTTATTTGGTGTTTGCGTTGAGCATGAATATGATTTGATCATATTTATTGCAAAACGTTTATTCATTTAAAGTCAAAGAATAATTGTTGTTCTGTTTACATGAATAAAACCTTAAATGGTCATACACCCAATGAAAATAGTTTTCAAAACGGTTATTCATTTAAAGTCAAAGAATAATCGTTGTTACATTTAAATGAATAAAACCTTCATGGTTATGCACCCAATGAAAATAGTTTGTTGGATCTCGATCGTAGTGATACACATATTCATAATATTGATGCCAAAAGATGCAACGTTAATAATGATAGTGCAACTTATTTGTGGCACTCGCCGTTTGGGTCATATCGGTGTAAAGCGCATGAAGAAACTCCATCTTGATGGGTTTTGGAATCACTTGATTATGAATCATTTGATACTTGCGAACCGTGCCTTTTGGGCAAGATGACTAAAACTCCGTTGTTCGAACAATGGAACGAGATAATTGACTTATTGGAAATAATACATACCGATGTATGCGATCCAATGAGTGTTGATGCTCGTGGCAAGTATCGTTATTTTCGACCTTCACAAGATGATTTGAGCAGATATGGGTATATCTTCTTGATGAAACATAAGTCTGAAATAGTTGAAAGGTTCAAAGAAATTCAGAGTGAAGTGGAAAATCATCGTAACAAGAAAATAAAGTTTCTGCGATCTGATCGTGGAGATGAATATTTGAGTTACGAGTTTGGTCTTCAATTAAAACAATGTGGAATAGTTTCACAGCTCACGCCACCGGAACACCACAACGTTATGGTGTGTCCGAACGTCAGAAACCGTACTTTATTTTGATATGGTGCGATCTATGATGTCTCTTACAGATATAGTTTTGGGGTTATGCATTAGAGATAGCTGCATTCACATTAAAAGGGCACCATCTAAATCCGTTGAGGCGACACCGTATGAACTATGGTTTAACAATAAACCTAAGTCGTCGTTTCTTAAAAGTTTGGAGTTGTGATGCTTATGTGAAAAGTTTTCACCGATAAGCTCAAACCCAAATCGGAGAAGTGCGTCTTCATAGAATACCCAAAGGTAACTATTGGGTACACCTTCTATCACAGATCCGAAGGCAAGTTTTTCGTTGTTATGATGGATCCTTTCTAGAGAAGAAGTTTCTCTCGAAAGAAGTGAGTGGGAGGAAAGTAGAACTTGATGAGGTAATTGTACCTTCTCCCTTATTGGAAAGTAGTTCATCACGAAATCAGTTCTAGTGATTCCTACACCAATTAGTGAGGAAGTTAATGATGATGATCATGAAACTTCAGATCAAGTTACTACCAAACCTCGTGGGTCTTCCAGAGTAAGATCCGCACCAGAGTGGTACGGTAATCATGTTCGGAAGTCATGTTACTAGACCATGATGAACCTACGAACTATGAGGAAGCGATGATGAGCCCAGATTCAGCGAAATGGCTTGAGGCCATGAAATCGAGATGGGATCCATGTATGAGAACAAAGTATGGACTTTGATGGAGTTGCCCGATGATCGGCAAGCCATATTATATAAATGGATCTTCAAGAGGAAGACAGATGATGATAGTAGTGTTACTATCTACAAAGTTCGACTTGTCATAAAAGGTTTTCGACAAGTTCAAGGTGTTGACTACAAATGAGATTTTCTCAAGCAGTGGCGATTCTTAAGTCTGTCGAATCATGTTAGCAATTGCCACATTTTATGAAATCGGCAAATGGATGGCAAAACTACATTCTTTAATGGATTTATTAAAGAAGAGTTGTATATGATGCAACCAGAAGTTTTTGTCAATCCTAAAGGAGCTAACAAAATGTGCAAGCTCCAATGATCCATCAATGGACTGGTGCAAGCATCTCGGAGTTGGAATATACGCTTTGATGAGTTGATCAAAGCATATGGTTTTATCAGAATTTTGGAGAAGCCTGTATTTACAAGAAAGTGAGTGGGAGCACTACAGACATTTCGATAAGTATATGTGAATGACATATTGTTGATCGGAAATAATGTAGAATTATTCTGCAAAGCATAAAGGAGTGTTTGAAAGGAGTTTTTCAAAGAAAGACCTCGGTGAAGCTGCTTACATATTGAGCATCAAGATCTATAGAGATAGATCAAAGGCGCTTGATAAGTTTTTCAATGAATACATACCTTGTCAATATTTTGAAGTAGTTCAAAATGGAACAGTCAAAGAAAAGTTCTTGCCTGTTGCAAAGGTGTAAAATTGAGTGAGACTCAAATCCCACCACGGTAGAAAATAGAAAAGAGAATGAAAGTCATTCCCTATGCCTCACCATAGGTTCTATAAAGTATGCTATGCTATGTACTGACCTATTATATACCTTGCTCTAAATTTAGCAAGGAATACAATAGTGATCTAGGAGTAGATCATCGGACATTGGTCAAGAACATCCTTAGTGAGGACTAAGGAAATATTTCTCGATTATGGAGGTGATAAAAGAGCCCGTCGTAAAGAGTAACATCGATGCAAGTTTTTACACTGATCCAGATGACTCTAAGTCTCAATCTGGATACATATTGAAAGTGGGAGCAATTAGCTAGAGTAGCTCCGTGCGAGCATTGTAGACATAGAATATTTGCAAAATAGATACGGCTCAATGTGACAGACCTGTTGACTAAGCTTCTCTCACGAGCAAAACATGATCATACCTTAGTACTCTTTGGGTGTTAATCACATAGCGATGTGAACTAGATTATTGACTCTAGTAAACCCTTTGGGTGTTGGTCACATGACGATGTGAACTATGGGTATTAATCACATACAGATGTGAATATTAGTGTTGAATCACATGATGATGTGAACTAGATTATTGACTCTAGTGCAAGTGGGAGACTGAAGGAAATATGCCCTAGAGGCAATAATAAAGTTATTATTTATTTCCTTATTTCATGATAAATGTTTATTATTCATGCTAGAATTGTATTAACCGGAAACATAATACATGTGTGAATACATAGACAAACAGAGTGTCACTAGTATGCCTCTACTTGACTAGCTCGTTAATCAAAGATGGTTATGTTTCCTAACCATAGACATGAGTTGTCATTTGATTAACGGGATCACATCATTAGGAGAATGATCTGATTGACATGACCCATTCCGTTAGCCTAGCACTTGATCGTTTAGTGTGTTGCTATTGCTTTCTTCATGACTTATACATGTTCCTGTAACTATGAGATTATGCAACTCCGTTTACGGAGGAACACTTTGGTGCTACCAAACGTCACAACGTAATGGGTGATTATAAAGGAGTACTACAGGTGTCTCCAAAGGTACATGTTGGGTTGGCGATTTGAGATTAGGTTTTGTCACTCCGATTGTCGGAGAGGTATCTGGGCCCTCTCGGTAATGCACATCATTATAAGCCTTGCAAGCAATGTGACCAATGAGTTGGTTACGGATGATGCATTACAGATCGAGTAAAGAGACTTGCGGTGACGAGATTGAACTAGGTATTGGATACCGACGATCGAATCTCGGGCAAGTAACATACCGATGACAAAGGGAACAACGTATGTTGTTATGCGGTTTGACCGATAAATATCTTCGTAGAATATGTAGGAGCCAATATGGGCATCCAGGTCCCGCTTATTGGTTATTGACCAAGAATAGTTCTAGGTCATGTCTACATAGTTCTCGAACCCGTAGGGTCCGCACGCTTAAGGTTTCGATGATGCTTATATTATGAGTTTATGAGTTTTGATGTACCGAAGGAGTTCGAGTCCCGGATGAGATCGGGGACATGACGAGGAGTCTCGAAATGGTCGAGACGTAAAGATCGATATATTGGACGACTATATTCGAGTTCGGAAAGGTTCCGAGTGATTCGGTATTTTTCGAGTACCGGGAGTTACGGGAATACGGGAAGAGTATTGGGCCTTAATGGGCCTTAGTGGGAAGGAGCCAGGAGGTGGCGCGCCCTCCCAAGCCCAGTCCGAATTGGACAAGGGGTTTGGGCGCAGCCCACCTCTCCCTTCCTTCTCCGCTTCCCCTTTCCCCTTCTCCTAGTTGGACTAGGAAAGAATGAGTCCTACTCCCGGTGGGAGTAGGACTCCCCTGGGCGCCCTCCTCCTAGGGCCGGCCTCCTCCTCCCTCCCTCCTTTATATCTGGGGCAAGGGCACCCCATGACACACAAGTTGATCTACGGATCTTGCCTTAGCCGTGTCGGTGCCCCTTCCACCATATTCCACTTCGTCATATCGTCGCGGAGCTTAGGAGAAGCCCTGCGCGGAGAAGTCATATCGTCATGGAGCTTAGGCGAAGCCCTGCGTCGGTGGAGCATCAACATCGCCACCACGCCGTCGTCTTGACGAAACTCGCCCCGACACTTTGCTGGATCGAGTCCGGGATCGCCATCGAGCTGAACGTGTGCGAACTCGGAGGTGCCGACGCTCGGTGCTTGGATCGGTCGGATCGTGGAGACGTCGACTACATCAACAGCGTTGTTATAACGCTTCGCTTCGGGTCACGAGGGTACGTGACGACACTCTCCCTCTCGTTGCTATGCCATCACCATGGTCTTGCGTGATCGTAGGAAATTTTTTGAAATTACTACGTTCCCCAACATGCCTGCCCACGGCTTGGAGTTATAAAGCGGCCGGTCTGCATTGAAGGTGCACGGATGGCCTTTGCCCGCGCTAAGATGCATTGGGCGAAGATGGACGCCACGAAGCTGATGACCGAGGGGCCGCCTGAGGGCAAGGAGCACCGCCGACCCGAATTATACTTTGATAGTGTCCTGGAGGGATCCCGCCTTGTGGCGGATCAATGTGCCAAGGATATCATTTTCCCATGAAGGCATTTATTTTATCCTGTCCTGTAATATGAAATAAGATCTTTATGTAATATAATGCTTGTTTATTTAAAATTTTACCTCCTGTGCGGCCGTTTATGAAATCTGAGAGTTGGCCAGTCGTCGGCTTCTGCCCCCATGTAGATAGTACGGGGGTTTTCGGGATAAACCTAAACACTCTTTACTCCACATTTTGGTCCTTAAAGGAGGTGTTTAGCGCAACGAACAAGGCAATCAGACTATACAGCTTTATCACCCTCACTTAGCCATAGGAGTTTGATAATTTTAAATTTAGGCGTAGCCCCTAGTGTTCGGAAGTCCGGACTTGGGGCGCTATACACGCCTGATCGGATAGAAACCGATCCCTCGCGTAATCCGGAAAAAATCTCTAAGTATTTGAAACCTCTCGAACAGCTGACCAGCTCTCGCCGCATCATGACAGTCAGTTTTCGGCTTTCTCTACTGAGGTGCTCGTCCGGAAGAACCGGGACACAATCGCAGTAGTTCTCCCTTTACTACCCTAGCCGATATAGCGGAACGTAAGATAGTAAGCACAGGAGCCGGGCAACCAAACTATTGACCAATGACATGATTAGGAGCCGATGCATATAATGCTATAAGTTCATGGTGCTGAACTGTACTATAAAATTGTTTATTGCCGTGTTATGGGGTACGATGAAGCCCTTGGCGAAGTAATGCGTACCAGAGTGTACGGGTGCAAGTGATAAAAAATACAAAGACAAGGAAAAAATCAAGTAATAAGCTGACATCGCAAATATTGAGCCGCCAATTATTTTCCATTGTAATTTGATTAATACGTCAAGGCGTATGTGTACAAGTAGTGCGATAAGCAAATAAGGCTATTTGACATGCCATGACCAAGAGCGAGCTGCGTATACTGGATTTTCAGCGCTGCGCTCAAGGTCAGGAAGAAGAAGTGTGTGAGATTGTAATAAGTGTGATTGGAGAAGCTTTTA
>CM038679.1:667160430-667274386 GCA_021605205.1 Aegilops longissima | reverse complement strand
AAAACTATTCCAAGTCAAATAGTAGTTGAGAAAGAATCGCAATAAATGCAAAGATGGAACACCTTGGATACGGTATTGAAGGAGTTGAACCAGGATTTCCAAATGGATAGGATAGGGTATTTCTATATGTGATAGATAATCCAAATGCAAAAATTTGTCTTCAGAAAAGGGAAATTTACACTTTTATCCTTCCTGTCTTTCCCTGATAGAGGAGTTTGACCCTTCCACTTCTGCCTTTGCCCTTTGTACTTCTTCCTGGGGTATGTAAAACAGGTATAGAGATCGTTAGCAGAGACCACCTGGGGTTCCCTTGTACGTCAAAGCTCCTTGCCTTCTTGGTGTATCCGTCCCGTAATAGGTCCGATGTTCAGGTTACCAGAAAAGCCTCGAGAAGAGAAAAACCTGAAATGAAAAAGAAAAAGTAAAGGTATGCGGATCCAGGGGCGGTTGAGCCGCATTATGGACCGCGGTCTAGTTGTGCCTCCGTCCATACCCATGGTATTTTGAGTGCGTAGTTATGTACGCGTGGCACAAATGTCACCGCTTGATTGGGACTGGGACGGAGGCCGAATTGCTAGTCAAGCTCTGAACGAGTTGGACAGTCCTGCTGCAGAGTAGTTCAGACTCGCTTGACGGTGTCCGGGGGTTTTACTGTCGCATTGAGGTTCTGCCTAAAAAGGCTACTCTGTACTTCTGCTGCAAGGGCCACGGTGTGCTCCTCAGTATGGAGGGAGCGTTCCGTATTTCCGTTGACCGTTATTACACCGCATGGTCCGGGCATCTTGAGCTTGAGGTAGGCATAGTGCGGCACCGGATTGAATCGAGCAAATGCGGTTCGTCCAAGCAGTGCATGGTAGCCACTGCGGAAGGGGAAAATATCAAAGATTAACTCTTCGCTTCGGAAATTATCCAGGGATCCGAAGACCACTTCCAGTGTGATTGAGCCCGTACAGCAGGCCTCTACACCTGGTATAACACCCTTGAAGGTGGTTTTGGTGGGCTTGATCCTTGAAGGATCGATACCCATTTTGCGCACTGTATCCTGATAGAGCGGGTTCACGCTGCTGCCACCGTCCATGAGGACTCGCGTTAGGTGGAATCCGTCAATAATTGGGTCGAGGACCAGTGCGGCTGAACCGCCATGACGGATACTGGTTGGATGGTCCCTGCGATCAAAGGTGATCGGACAGGACGACCATGGGTTGAACTTTGGGGCAACTGGCTCCATCGCGTAGACGTCTCTAAGTGCACGCTTGCGCTCCCTCTTGGGGATATGGGTGGCGTATATCATGTTCACTGTTTTGACCTGGGGGGGATTTCTTCTGTCCCCCTGTGTTCGATGGTCGAGGTTCCTCGTCATCGTCATCGCTGTACGACCCTTTCTCCTTATTATCGACATTTAACTTGCCCGCATGTTTAAAGACCCAACATTCCCTATTGCTATGATTGGCTGGTTTATCAGGAGTGCCATGGATTTGGCATGGTCGATCTAGTATGCGGTCCAGACTGGACGGGCCCGGATTATTTCTCTTGAATGGCTTCTTCCGCTAACCGGACTTAGAGCCACTGAATCCAGCGTTGACCGCCGTGTCTTCGGTGTTGTCACCTTTGTTTCAACGCTTATGTCTATTGCGTCGAGGCTTGCCGTTGCTGTTTCTGGCTTCGGAAGTGCCAGGTTCGTGTGTATTGATGCTACTACGGGCTAGCCAGCTGTCTTCACCCATGCAGAAGCAGGTCATGAGTGCCGTAAGGGATGACACGGACTTCGGTTTTTCCTGGCCAAGGTGTCTGGCCAGCCATTCATCGTGGATGTTGTGCTTAAAGGCCTCTAGGGCTTCGGCGTCCGGACAGTCGACGATCTGGTTCTTTTTAGTTCAGAACCGAGTCCAGAATTTCCTGGCTGACTCCCCGGGTTGTTGGATTATGTGACTTAAGTCATCGGCAACCAGAGGTCGGACATATGTGCCTTGGAAGTTGTCGAGGAAGGCGTCCTCCAAGTCCTCCCAGCTGCCAATGGAGTTTTCGGGTAGACTGTTCAACCAGTACCTAGCTGGTCCTTTGAGTTTGAGCGGGAGGTACTTGATGGCGTGAAGATCATCACTGCGGGCCATATGAATATAGAGAAGAAAGTCTTCAATCCATACCGCGGGGTCTGTTGTGCCATCATATGATTCGATGTTAACGGGTTTAAACCCTTCTGGGAAATCATGTCCCATTACTTCATCAATGAAGCAGAGGGGGTGTGCGGTGCCTCTATATCGGGCCAAGTCATGACGTAGCTCGGATGGAGTTCGTCTGCGGTTTTCGGCCCGGGCGTGATTATGTTTGTCATGTTCAGCCAGATGGCCATTGTCGCGCATTGGTGCATGCCCCCGTGATCCATAGATCGATCTTGTCTGACCTGCTCTGTTTTCCAAATCGCGTCGCAGCCTGCAGGTCATGTGTATATCCCCAAGCTGTTGTATTTCTGTTTGTTCGGCGAGGTAGTGCGGGCTGGTGCTCGGCTTGAAGTGTCGCTTTGTCCCGACCACGTGGTCCTCGGTCAGCCGTATTGTACCTTGGTAGGATGGGCTCCAGCGCCTCATCATCGAACTGTGGTAACAACTTGCGCTTCGGGTAGCTTTTGGTTGGGTGCTCGAGGCCATATTCCTCGGCTGCTAGGACATCAGTCCATCTTTCATTGAGCAGATCTTGATCAGCTTGAAGCTGCTGCAGCTTCTTTTTTAGGCTTCTTGCAGTGGCAATTAGCTGACGCTTAAAGCGTTCCTGTTCAGCGAGCTCCTAAGGCACAATGAAATCTTCGTCGCTGAGGCTCACCTCGTCCTCGGAGAGCGAAAGGTAGTTGCTATCCTCCGAGTCTTCGTTCGTGGCCTGTTCGCCAGGGCTGACTCGCCCATCCTCCCGTTCCTCCTATTTGGAGGTCGGCTCAACGGGGTCTTCATTGTTTTTGGTACCGTCCGGAGTGTTGTCCACTTCTGTGACGGTATTGTTGTTTTTACTATGGTGTGGCTTAGAGCGGCGCCGCTGACGTTGGCGATTCGGCTGTTTCTCAGGTGGTTTATCCACTACTGGATTTTCATCGCCGCCATTTTTTCTTTGGGTGTATCCACCATGTATATGTCGTACGAGGAGGTGGCTGTCCAACGCCCTGTAGGCAGTGGTTCCTGATCCTCTCCGGCATTGTCGTCCATATCGTCGATGTCTTCGGGGTCATAGTCAAGCATGTCGGTTAAGTCATCGACAGTGGCTATAAAGTGAGTGGTGGGTGGGGAACAAATTTCTTCATCATCCACTTCCCAATCGAGCCAGACATAGTTCGGCCGAGAATCTCTCGACAAGGAGAGGGATATTAATTATCTTAACATGTCGTCAAAAGGCGAGTGCTAGAAAATGTCCGCGGAGCTGAACTCCAAGACTGGCGCCCAATCAGGTTCGATGGATGTGGACGCATGTGGTCCGGAGCCGATGGCCGGAGACGAGTCCGAGGTTCCGGTAACACAAGCCCAGCCTGACGTTGGGTCTGTGTGCGGCTCAAGCGCCGCTGAGTCTGCAGTCTTCGCGGCGGGGTTAAGCTTCCCGTCCTCGGACGACGCAGTCCGCTCCGGCATTAGGGCCAGGACGGTCACAGGCGCTATCTCCTATGTGCGGCCAGATGACAGATCTAGGTCATGTTCATCATGGTGGCTGGGGACAGCCATCATGGGCACGAATCCGTAGAAGATCAAGTCTCTACGGGTATCAGCCACAAAATTCAGGCTTCCAAATCTGACCTGATGGCCAGGGGCGTAGCCATTGATCTGCTCTAGGTGGCCAAGCGAGTTGGCCCGCAGTGCAAAGCCGCCGAATACAAAGATCTGTCCGGGGAGGAAGATCTCCCCCTGGACGGTGCTGTTGTAGATGATTGATGGAGCCATCAAGCCTATCTTCGATGACACAGCGGAACTCTCAATGAAAGCAACAATGTCGTTGTCAAAACCGGCGGATCTCCGGTAGGGGGTCCCGAACTGTACGTCTAAGGCTAATGGTAACAGGAGGCGGGGGACACAATGTTTACCCAGGTTCGGGCCCTCTCTATGGAGGTAATACCCTACTTCCTGCTTGATTTCTCTTGATGAATATGAGTATTAAAAGAGTTGATCTACCACGAGATCGTAATGGCTAAACCCTAGAAGTCTAGCCTATGAGGTTATGATTGTTGTCCTACGAACTAAACCCTCCGGTTTATATAGACACCGGAGGGGGCTAGGGTTACACAAAGTCGGTTACAGAGAAAGGAATCTACATATCTGAATCACCAAGCTTGCCTTCCATGCAAAGGAGAGTCCCATCCGGACACAGGACGAAGTCTTCTATCTTGTATCTTCATAGCCCAACAGTCCGGCCAAAGTATATAGTCCGACTGTCCGAGGACCCCTTAGTCCAAGACACCCTCACCCATGACTAACCCAACACACCACTTCCGAGTGCCCATGACTAACTTAGCACCTTCTTGTGCCCGCGGCTCCATGATCACTACCTCGACACCGGCCACACCAACTCGACGTCGACCACGATGTCCCTCGCACGGCTACACCACCCTACGCTCTCAGCTACCTCAACAATGGCACAATGGGCTACCGTCTTGCTTGAGCAACCTCACTGGTTTTCACTCCAGCCACGACTTTCGTGATGCATCGACCGTTATGACTATGGGGGGATGTTCATCGGCTACTGCTAGACCACGGGGGGGGGAGGGTTCAAAGGGATGTTGAGTATCGTGATTATTAGGAAGTATAGGATAGACTAGGATTTATTTTTACCTTGTCTTGTACTCCAAGTTGATCATGTACTCCTATATTATACCATGCAAAAAAATGTACTCCTATATTATACGCTCATGAGGCTCAAGTAATACAATCATAAACTCCACCAATCTCCCTCTCTATTCCTCTAAAATATTGGCTAAAGTGAAAAATAAAAAAAACCGCAACGGTTATGCTAGTGATGATGGGCTCCGAGCATGACTGCTGAGCTTTGAGCGCTTGCTCGACAGTATGACGTGGCCAAGAAAAAAATCGCATCGGCTCGTGTGTGCCACGTCGGACTGAACAGTGGTGAAAGGACATGTGGCACCCCCATGTGTGGTTTTGGTAATTGATGACATTCTCTATGGACTAATGGTTGCATTGAGTTATATTTGAAGGATTTGTCCATATGCATTTGTTGAAGTACATGTGTTGGTTTCAAGGAGTTTATAAGTTGACCAAGGTGCTATAAGGAATTATCCAAAGATTGGTCATGTGAGTATTGAGCTTATTGCAAGCATGTCTTGAAGAAGAAGATTGTGTGATCATTCATGTTTACCTTCAAGACATCGTCCAAATGAAGAGAGTTGGAAGAGTCAAGGTTGATCAAGACTAAGTATAGAGAGTAATTCAAGTTGATCATAACACAAAGCGTAGAAGATACACTGAGTGGGATCAAGTGATCTCACAGTTTGGTAAGCATTGTCCATTTCGCTTTGTGTACTAACCCATGGTCTTTATGAGAGTTCTATGTGGGGTTAGGTTTGCTTCCATGGGCTTGCGTCAAGAGGACACTAGTGCAGAACCGGGCAATAGCACCGGTTCGTAACGCCCTTTAGTGCCGGGTCCACAACCGGTACTAAAGTGTGGTCACTAAAGGCCCCCCCCTTTAGTACCGGTTCAGCACGAACCGGTGCTAAAGGCCAACCACGTGGCACGAGGCAGCTCCGGGGGCAGGGAGCCCTTTAGTACCGGTTGGTAACACCAACTGGTACTATAAGGTTTGGGGGGTTTTTAGTTTTATGATTTCTTTCTCATTTAATTTTGTGTTTCCATTTTAATTCTTTTTCGCTTGCTGGTATTTTACGATACTACACATTGTACACGTTATGCATATATATATATATATATATATATATATATATATATATATATATATATATATATATATATATATATATATATATATATATATCATATATATATATATATATAAATAGAATTTCTAGTAGAACCAATCATGCATATATATATATCATCAATGTCTCACAAACCACCATATTAATTAATTCACATATACACACATGTATAGCTATATACAATTTCTCCTACATATGCATGTTGCCTTGAAGCCAGCGGCATTAGCCTAATTGGTGCCTTCGAGCACGATGACAATTGGAAGTGGTTTTCATGGGGGCGGTAGCGGGTAATAGTATTCTCCCTTCGGATTTATGACCTGGTCGAGCAAAAATCCCGCTATTTCCTCTTGAAGTGCTTCTACGCGCTCTATTTCTAGGAGCTTGTCCCGCACCTCTGTGAACTGTTAAGAAGGAGATCAATATGCATGTGTATTAGTTGTGTGACTAGATATCGATAATGGTGTAAAAATTGTGAATAGTGTTCGACAAGCGCACCCATTCCTGTCTTTGAGATCTGCTCCTTTCGGACGCCATCATGCGAATGTTCTCGCAAACGCAGAATGCACACAGATCAGTCCCCTACGCGCTGCAGGCCTTTACGAGAATGGAATTTGATCAGATAATAATTAATCAAGCATGATAATTAAAGAGATGGCAGCTAGCTAGCTAGCTAGTACTACTTAATTACTTACCTTGGGTCGAAACCATTTAAGCTTTTTTTCCATTCGCCTCCGTGACACCGATGAACCTTGCCCAAGCCCTGCCCGCCGACAAAGAAAATGAATAAAGGGTTATTAAATAGTTCATATCATGAAATGACGAACTAAATAGGCCGAGATATATAGTTAATAATGATTGAAATTACCTGTTGACTATCCCAAACAAGATGTTATAGTCAGATTTGCTTTGAGTAGTGAGTTCAGATTTCAACTGTTCAAGGCCAACTTTAATGATACACAAGATCCAGTGAAATCTGCATGCATACACGCTTGCATGTCTTAATTAAGCGGGCATATGTAAGCAAAAACATGTAGCTAGCTAGTAGGCAAAAACAGAGAATTTGTAGTACAAGACAAAGTGACTCACTCGGAAGTTGTAAGGAAGTAGTATATCTTCATTGTATTTGAGGCGCTTCAAGAACTCTAGCATGTTGTCCTCACGGCCTTTTGATGATGTGGATTTATTTTCCATGTGTATTCATTAACGGTGTTTGGGTCAATGAACCCAATGCCAAAGCGCCCACCTTTTCTCATTTCATACATCTTCATCCTGCATAATACCACGTAAAAGAATATAGTGAGGATAATTACAGGTAATGATTGATCAAAAGGATCACCACAGCTAGCTTGAGACTTAAATTACGTAAAGAAATCACTTACGCATAATAGCAACCGATTTATAGATTTGTCGAAAAGGCCTTGATTGTATAACTGAAATAGTTCGTAATACTCAACGGACGAGCTTTCTCATGGAAGTAATGCTCCTCCTTGACATTCACCATGAGGGACAACCGATTGAAATCTTGGTAATGTTCATGTACCATTGATGCAATTCATACATTCTCGCTGGGAGGTTCTTGACCTTGTCCAGCTTGACCAAAGGTTGGCCCCGACATATTTCCGCTTTATTTCATCCTCTGTAAGCACAGGCATGGGCTCGATCTCGAGGAGTTGTCCAACAGTGATGTTGAGAACTTCACCGCATTATATGGTCCTTGGTTATTACCACATTGCCCACCTCGAACGTAAACTGTTTGCCCACAATAATATTGGGCGCACAGATTGCCACGTGTTGTTGGCACAACAAGCGAGGGATCGATTGCCGCTGCTCTCCCAGCTGGGGAATGGTTTTCCCGCATTTTTCGACAGCTGCTTGTTGTTTGCTCGATCCCGAGCTCGCCTCCTTACGTAGACGTGCTCGATTTAACTTCCTGATGTGGCGCTCATAGTTTGTGTCAACAGGCTTGGGAGCTGGTGGTTGAGCCATACGAATGAAGTGGTCAATCGTTTCCTTAGGCACTTTCTCCCTTGGCGGCGGTTGCGGTTTCGGTGCAAAATGGGCTTCCACCTGGGCCTTCGATATGGCTGTGTTTTCCTCCTCGGACCTGTCATAAGGCCTCTGCGGAAGAGGCGAGGCTTGGACCATATTTATATCGCTTGCCTCCGCCAGTATTTCCTGTACTACCTCGACTGCATCCGCCACGCACCAAAGCTGCGGGTGTCTCTTCTGCGATTGATGAGGCGGCGAGACGGCCGACGGGCTGAGTTGGACGAGGAGGAGGGCTGAAGCTGTGCCGGACTTGGAGGAGGAGGGCCTGAGGTTGTGCCGGACTTGGAGGAGGAGTGGACGTCTGACGCTGTGGCGGACTTGGAGGAGGAGGAGTGGCTGACACTTTGTCGGACTTGGAGGAGGAGTGTCCTGAGGTTGTGCCGGACTTGGAGGAGGAGGGACGTCCTGACGCTGTGGCGGACTTGGAGGAGGAGGAGGGCTCGACACTTTGCCGGACTGGAGGAGGAGGCCTCACACTTTGCCGGACTTGGTGGACTTGCAGGAGTGGGAGTCTGCTGACTCGGTGGCGGACTTGACGAGGAGTCGGCTGATGCGTGTCGGTGGCCTTCAAAGATGATGCAATCCTTTTTCCATAGGATGATACAATGTTTGGCCTCTCCGAGAAAGTGCTCGTCGTCACCTCCGTGAATGTCAAGCTGTAGTTCAATATGGGTCCACCACCTCATCAACCAAGACACGAGCATAGCCCGCTGGAATCGGGTTGCAATGGAAGGTTGCCTTGGGGGATTTGTAAAAGCAACGCGTCCGCCACCTTCATGGATATGTTCTTCATTTTGACGTAGCTCGATTAGTGTTATCCGTGATGTCATCCACGGGTATCTATCCAGCATTGCGCCGTCGGGCGGAACTCACGCTGCTTCTCGGCATGGATGGGGCGGTGCTATCCAATGCTGGATCATCCGCTAGCTGCTGCAGCTGCCGAGACCCCTTTGCTGGCTAAGTGAGTCGATCTGCTCCTGCTGCCGCTGGAATTTGACCGCAAATTCCTCTTGACTTGCTTCTAGTCCTTGAAGGCGCTCATAGTCCCGCTTCCTCTGCTCCTCCTCCATCTTCCTCTTCTTCTCCTCCGCAATCTTCTTTCTCGCACGGGTTCAGTAGTCGTTGTTCCATGAAAACCCTCATACCACGGAATTGCGCCCATGCCTCGTGTTCTTCCCGGTGTTCAGGATTTCCCGTGGCACGCGTAAAGCTCGTCGTTCTCTCTGTTGGGCTGGAACACCCCGATCGTGCCTCTTCTATTGCAACAAGTATCGCATCGTCGGCTCCTTCAGACTTGCCCTCGTCGAAACATTGCCTGTCTTGGTCCAACTCCCCCATGCGCATAGAACCAAGTCTTGCACTGGGGCCAGCTCTAGTAACCGGAGTGACACCTGCATCCTCCATCTCTTTCTCGACTTATCCCACTTAGGCATTGCCACCGCGATAGCCACCGCCCCACTTATGGAACTTATCCTTTTTTCGCATTCTTCTTGTTTATTCTCGACCGCCCTTAGCTAATTCCGAATCCTTGAATTTCACGAAATCGTCCCAATGAGCACGTTGGTTCTCTAGTGTTCCCTCGAATCTGGAGTCTTCCTTCCTCCTTGACGTATTTGTCCCATTCACGATTCTTGTGGTTCTTAAATGCAACCGCCATCTTCCTAAGAGCAGCGCCCTTGACTTTCTCGCACATCTGCTTCGTGAAATGATCCGTAGGGTGAAATGTTCCATGAGAGTATCCCAAAGCAGTTCTTTTTGTCTTTTGTCGACAAAAGTAACATCTGGACGTGGAGCAGCGTCCTTTTTGTCTTTTTGTCTTTTGTCTTTTGCTGGCTCTCTCCATTCTTGAAGGGAGATCGGGAGTTGGTCCTTCACAACAACTCCGCACTGACGAACGAACTTGTCCGCAATCTTCTTAGGCGCTAATGGTTTGCCATTAGGTCTGATTGCCTCGATATTGTACTTTACGCCCTCCTTCAACTTTTTGTTCGGGCCTCGTTTCGTCCTTTTGCCTGAAGATTTGCTCGATCCGGATGGCTGAAAGAACAAAGATCGATTCGTTAATATATCTTCAAGTCATTTAAAACATGTGATGATCACCAGATGCCTGCTTATATAAATATATATACCTCGCCGGTCTTTTTTGTTTCAAGATCAACATTTTCTTCGTCATCATCATAATCATAGTTCATGACTTCATCAATTCGGTCGTCGCGATCGAATATCATATCACCCTCTCCGTGTTGTTTAGAAATTGAGCCGCCATAATCTTCTTCATTCGATCATCATCGGCCCGTTAGGATGGCGTATCATATGGAACATGGCCTGTTCTCCCTCTCTGCCGGTATTGTCCGCCATAGCTTTTATTTAACTAATCCAAAAGAAATATAAAACAATTTAGTATTCAAATTACATCGTCTCGAATAATAGATATAATCTCGAAAACATCGTCTTGAATAATAGATATAATCTCGAATACATCATCTTGAATAATAGATATAATCTCGAATACATCACTGGCTAGGTAGCTAATAAAGATCGAATACTACAGAAGAATCTAGGACACTCGCGGTTCCTACGGCGCGGGCTGTGGACACCCAAAGAGAAGGAACCTCACAGGATCATAGCTGAAGTGAGATCCTCAAGAAACTGCCGGTATTGGAGAACCTGCCGCCCTCTAACGCAATCATGTAGCGATGGACGTGCTCGTCCTCCTCCCTGACACGGCGACGTACCACCTCCGGCGGGGCCGGCTCCCTCCGCACCAAAACTGGCCCACGCGAACGCCACCAAACGAGATCAGGGTCGACGACGGGACCCGGGGCCGGGTTCCTCATCAAGCGGCGCGCCCCTCCAGGCAGCACCTCCCAGTGCCAGCCCGGCGGAGCCCAGTCCCGGACATGGGTCAGCCGGACGTCGTCACGGACGTGTCGACGGCGAGGATGCGGGCCGGGCATCGTCGAGAACAAATACTAGCTATATGCCCGCAAAAAGTAACATTTTTTTAATGATTGGATTTTGATAACTAAAATTTTAACATTCCTGTATAACACTAATTATGCTATCATTGCATATGTCAAAATTCTATATGCTATTTCATACTAATTAAGCATCTAACACTAAAAATAGAAAAAACAACTTCTATACATCCATTAAAAAACAGAAAAACAACATTATATAAAAAAATTCCATACTAATTAAACACTAATTATATCCATCTAACATGCATTCATACATATATACTAGTGAAAAAAAAATAATCTAAAAATGTAAACTAATTAAACATACAAAATATGTATATACTAATATATACATGCATTCATACATATATACGCGTGTGTGTGTGTTCATCATGCTTGTGTGTGTGTGTGTATGGGCTCGGGGAGGGGCGGCGCCCATGGTGGCCGCCGGGGGTGAGGGAGAGGGGTTAGAGGGGGAGAGCTCACAGCGGGGCAACGGCGACGGCGAGGCGACGACCGGGGGCAGCGACGGGCCGGGGCGTGACGCGGGGAAGGCGACACGGGGACGGTGCGACGGGGACGGGCCCGGGTGGCGAAGGAGACGAGGGCGGCGACGGGGCGGGCGGCGATGGGGACGGGCCGGGCGGCGAAGGAGACGAGGGCGGCGACGGGACGGGCGGCGATGGGGACGGGCGGCGACGGGACGGGGCGAAGCGGCGGCGTCGACGATCGGGCGGCGGTGCTTCAATGGGGAAACAGAGGAGAATGAATTTTTGAAGTGTTGTATATATAGAAGGTACCTTTAGTACCGGTTGGAGCCACCAACCGTACTAAAGGTCTGTTTTGGCCAGCCCAAGCGGCGGAAGCCACCCCTTTAGTACCGGTGGTGGCACAAACCGGTACTAAAGGCCTCCCTTTACCCTTTAGTACCGGTTTGTGCCACGACCCGGTACTAAAGGGGTGCGCACAGCAGCGGTCGGCAAGTTTAGTCCCACCTCGCTAGCCGAGGGGCGACCTGACTGGTTTATAAACCTCGTGTGGTCGCTCTCTTGAGCTCCTCTCCAAAGCAGGCCCTCTGGGCCTCGTGTTCTTTGTTGCCTCAGGCCCACTTGGCCTTTGTGGGCCAGCATCCCGCCCAACAACAGGTTGGGTTTCTAGTCGATGCAGGCCGCTCTGCCTAGTAGGCGGGCTTTTATTTATTTATTTTTGCTTTATTTATTTTTGTGTTTTTTTGTGTATTTAGAGTTTCTTTGTGAATATTTTTGCTTTAGGTACAAAAATTACAAACTTTCTGTTAGTGCCCGTAGTTTTCAAATTTGAATAGTTTAAATTTTGAATTATTTGAAATTAGTGTGAATCACTAGTTTGTGAATAACTTAACTTTAAAAATCAGTAAAGGCATGAAAGAATTTGTTTGCACATAAAATTTCTTCGCTTCAAATGCCAAAACACATAACTACCCTAACTATTACAGAGATTCCCCTCCGGTGTGAAACATGAAGAAAGTGATGATAGTGAAGCCGATCACATCCCAGATCTTTGGGTGTGAAACTTTTTCTTCAAGCGTGTCCCTTTGCGCCGTAACCATGGAAAATCTTCATCATTTAACGGGATGCTCGGGTCAATATTCACTGTGAATGGAGCAATTTCATCAAACTTTTCATAATCTTCGACTTGTCTGTCTTGTCATCCACTCCCACGATGTTTCTCTTCCGAAAAGAACTATGTGCCGCTTTGGCTCATCGTGACGATGCATTCGCTTCCTTATCTTTTCTTTTCTTGGCTTGGTAGACATGTCCTTCACATAGAAAACCTGTGCCACATCATTGGCTAGGACGAATGGTTCGCTCGCATACGCAAGATTGTTGAGATCCACTGTTGTCATTCCGTCTTGCGGGTCTTCCGTTACCCGCCTCGTGTCATATTGACCCATTTGCACCAAACAAAGGGACCTTTAAACCACGCCGATAGTCAAGTTCCCATATGTCCTGTATATAACCATAATATGTTTCCTTTCCGCCTTGGTTTCTCGCATCAAAGCGACACCACTGTTTTGGTTGGTGCTCTTCTTATCTTGGGCGATCGTGTAAAATGTATTACCATTTATCTCGCACTTTGAAAGTCATTATATTCAATATGGTAACGGGACAGCAAGTACAGGTCATCTTCAATAGAGGTGTCATACATGGTACGTGTTCGCAACCAGTGGCGAAACTCCTGGTTTGTTCACGTGTAATCCAGTCATCGACCGCTCCGGTGTTTGGAGCGTAGCAAATTCTTGTGTTCATCCATATACGGAGCCACCAAGGCGGAATTCTGTAGAACTGTGTAGTGTGCTTCAAAGAGAGAATGTCCGTCCATACATATTATTTGTTCCCCTCCTAGCGTGCCTTTTCCATCCAGTCCTGCCCTTATGCCGCGATTCAGAACACCAATCGGCTTAAGGTCAGGAATAAAGTCAATACAAAACTCAATGACCTCCTCATTTTGATGGCCCTTGGAGATGCTTCCTTCGGCCTAGCACGGTTATGAACATATTTCTTTAAGACTCCCATGAACCTCTCAAAGGGGAACATATTGTGTAGAAATACAGACCCAAAACGTTAATCTCTTCAAGATAGGTGAACTAGGACGTGCGTCATGATGTTGAAGAAGGATGGTGGGAACACCAACTCGAAACTGATAAGACATTGCACCAAATCATTCTCAGAACCTTGGTATGATTTCTGGATCGATTACCTTCGAGAGATTGCATTGAGAAATGCACATAGCTTCACAATGGCTAATCGAACGCTTTTCCGTAGAAGCCCCTCAATGCAACCGAAGCAGCTTGCGCCATAATCACGTGGCAGTCATGAGACTTTAGGTTCGGAACTTTTCTCTGCCATGTTTATTATTCCCTTTATATTCGACGAGAGCCGACGGTACCTTAATATCGAAAGCAGGCATTCAAAGAAGATTTCCTTCTCTTCTTTGGTAAGAGCGTAGCTTGCATGACCCTGATGTATGCCGCCTTCTCCGTGCATACGTTGCTGGTCCTCCGTGCCTCGGTGTATCTTTTGTCTTCCCATACACGCCCAAGAAGCCAAGCAGGTCACGCAAAGATTCTTCGCCACGTGCATCACGCCGATTGCGGAGCGGACCTCTAGGTCTTTCCAATATGGCAGGTCCCAAAATATAGATTTCTTCTTCCACATGGGTGCGCGTCCGTCAGCGTCCTTCAGAACAGGTTGTCCGCCAGGACCCTTTCCAAATATCACCTTCAAATCCTTGACCATATCATGTACATCCGCCTCACCTTTGAAATGCTTGCCTTTCTTTCTTACGGGATGCCTGCTCGGAAGAAATCGACGATGTCCTGTACACATTCTTCTTACAACTATTCAAATATATATCTTGTCGGTATCATCCAAACAAGGCGTGCATCCGCGGTATCCCTTGTTTGTCTGTCCCGAAGGTTACCGAGAGCAGGCCAATCATTGATGGTCACGAACAGCAACGCCTTTAGGTCAAATTCTTCCCCATGTGCTCATCCCACGACGTACACCTATTCCATTCCATAGTTGTAAGAGTTCTTCAACTAATGGCCTTAGGTACACATCAATGTCGTTGCCGGGTTGCTTAGGGCCTTGGATGAGCACTGCATCATAATGAACTTCCGCTTCATGCACAACCAAGGAGGAAGGTTATACAAACATAGAGTCACCGCCAGTGCTATGGTTGCTGCTCGTCCCCAAAAGGATTAATGCCATCTGCTTTAGACCAAACCATACGCTCCTTGCGCCATCCGCAAACTCCTTCCCGTATTTCTTTTGATTTTTCTCCACTGCGACCCGTCGCCGGTACTCTCAACTTTCCGCCTTTCTTACGGTCTTCTCATCCCATCGCATCGCTTTGGCATGCTCTTTGTTTTGGAACAAACGTTTCAACCTTGGTATTATAGGAGAATATCACATCACCTTGGCAGGAATCTTCTTCCGGGCGCCGCCCTCGACATCACCAGGGTCATCGCGCTGATCTTATAGCGCAATGCACCACATACCGGCAAGCGCTCAAATCCTCGTACTCACCGCGTAGAGGATGCAATCATTAGGGCATGCATGTACCTTCGCACCTCTAACCCTAGAGGGCAGACAACCTTCTTTGCTCCGACGTACTCTCGGGCAATTCGTTGTCCTTTGAAGCATATCCTTTATCATTACCAAGAACTTTCCAAATCCCTTGTCAGATACACCATTCTCTGCCTTCTATTGCAGCAATTCCAGCATGGTGCCCAGCTTTTTCTTGTCACCTACGCAATTCGGGTACAACAATTTTTTGTGATCCTCTAACATGCGTTGCAACTTCTTCTTCTCCAAATCACTTGCGCAGTTTCTCTTTGCATCGGCAATGGCCCGACCTAGATCATCAATGGGCTCATCTAATGCCTCTTCTTCAGCTTCTTCCCGCATTGCCGGCTCAGCTTCTTCCGGCATTACCGGCTCAGCTTCTTCCCCCATTGTTGTATCATCGTATTCAGGGAACCCATGGCCAGGATAGCTGTCGTCGTCCTCTTCTTCTTCATTGTCTTCCATCATAACCCTCTTTCTCCGTGCTTGGTCCAAACATTATAGTGGGGCATGAAACCGACTCAAACAGGTGGACGTGAATGGTTCTTGACGAGAGTAATTGCGACCATTCTTACAGCCAGCACATGGACAAGGCATAAAACCATCCGCCCGCTTGTTTGCCTCAGCCGCAAGCGTAAAAGTATGCACGCCTCAACGAATCGGGAGAGCATCGGTCATCGTACATCCATTGCCGCTCATCTTCATATTACACAACACCGAATAGACCAAATTAATACAAGTTCATACATAAAGTTCATACAACACTTCAATGCAACAAACAAATAACTCTCTAGCTAAAGCATTTAGATGCAACAACAAATGCGATCAAGATCGCAACTAAGGTAACAATTGATCCAACAGCATAATGATACCAAGCCTCACTATCGATGGCATATTTTCTAATCTTTCTAATCTTCAAGTGCATTTTCTCCATCTTGATCTTGTGATCATCGATTTACATCGGCAACATGCAACTCCAATTCCATCTTCTCCCCTCAATTCTTTTCAATTTTTCTTTCAAGTACTCGCTTTCTCTTTCAACTAAATTTAACCTCTCGACAATACGGTCGGTTGGAATTTCCGTTCACATACCTCCTAGATAAAAATATCTATGTCAACTTGATGGGCATAATTTGTCATAAACACGAAATGCAACAAATAGTTTTAAAAGAGAATATACCACATCCGAATCATAACAAGGACGAGGGCCGACGGGGACGGATATCAAAACCATGGCACTATGTATAACAAACAACGTACGGGTAAGATAATTATACGAGTAACTATATATCCAAATCACACAAACATCAATTTTTATATAAAATTTCATGAACAAGAGGCTCACCACAAGGTGGTGCCGCTGACGAGACGGTCTTGGCGATCGATGGTGGTTACGACGGAGATTTAGAAGGCACTAAGTAAAACACACCTACATATGCAAACTAAGTGTTATTTTGACCTCAAATTGCATATAAATCAAATACTAGCACATATATATATTTCCTCCCAAATTACTAAACTCACAAATTAATCACTATATAAAGCATTGCAAGAGGTAATCTAGCAATGAGAGATGAAAGGACAAAGTTGCTAACCTTTGTGATCATTTGAATGGATGGGGACCTTCAAATCTTGACAAATTTTGGGCAAAATGTGTGATGAGCTCGAGAGGAAGAGGGGAAGAACAGAGAGAGAGGGGAAAGGGGAAGAACAGAGCGAGCTCGGGTGGACGAAGGGTTTATGTAGGACGACCTTTAGTACCGGTTCGTGCCAAGAACCGGTACTAAAGGGCCTGGAGGGGCCCCAGTCTGACAACATCCTGCCACCACTCTCATTAGTACCAGTTCGTGGCACGAACCAGTGCTAAAGGTTCGCCACGAACCGGTACTAATGAAAGCGGCCCGGCTAGCTGTTGGAACCGGCACTAATGTATACATTAGTGCCGGCTCAAATTCAAACCGGCACTAATGTGCTTCACGTTTGACCCTTTTTCTACTAGTGGGAAGATCACATACAACCCATGGAGGATGACATCAAATCAAGGTTGTGTTGTGCAAGTTCAAGTGGAGCATCACGAAGAAATCATGCTTGTAGCTTGCCGTCCATTATGGTATCAATGGACTTGTGAAGATTTTCCAAAGAGTGGCTCACCCATAGTGGAGTATGGGGGAGCAATCAACTAATCTTCATCGAGCGAACGCAATCAAGAAAGGTGGTCCAACTTGAGGGAGTCAAGATCGTCATCATCTAGCTCAAGTGGACTTCGTGCAAGGCAAAGGTTTGCCCTTGATAGGTTTTATATTTTATCGGTCTCATGGTGATAGTTTGGAGACCGGGTTATAGGATCGATAGCCGTACTATCAAGGGGGGCTCTCGAGTGAGTAGCTTGATCGTCTCGTTCGTCGAGAGCTCAAACCTTTGCATCTTTGCATCATCTTTATTGATTCTTATTTGTATTTTCTTTTGAGGTTTTAGAGCTTGTGGTTATCTTCGTGACAAGCTCTCGTACTTCAAAATGGATTTCATATGCCTCTTCTATTGCGTTTTCGGAGTTGGAGGTTTTACCGGTCTTATTCGAGGAAGGGTTCTCACCATTTTCTCTTGGGCCTTTTCTTATTTACTTCTTATTGTTATTTCTATCAAGATTGTGTCAGCCCTTGTCTCTAGCTTTCCAACAAACTTGGTTTCATCGAATTTGGAGTCCATTTGCAGAAGTTGTGGCAGTTTTGGTGTTCTGAAAAGGCTGCAGCGGTACTACCGCGGACAGGAGTGGATGTAATTTTTTACTACCACTCCAGAGCGGCTACCGCGGGTACTACAACTGTAGTACCGCTGCGGACCAAAAACTCATCATAGGTCCAGCGGTGGAAGGCACGAATGTATTTTTTTAGTACCGCTCGCAAGCAGTAGTACCACTACCCTTTGCGGCAGTACCGCGATCCCTAGCGGTAGTACCGTGAGGACGAGCAGTAGTACCGCTCCGGCGGTTCTACTGGCATTTTGCCTCCTCGCTGTTGTTTTTCAAAGGGCTCCTACCGCCCTAGCGGTAGTACCGCTCCTTGGAGCGGTAGTACCGCTCTATGCGGGCTGTGACGATAACGGTTGGATTTTTCCTCACCTATAAAAGGGGGTCTTCTTCCCCAATGGTCCTTATCCTTTGAGCTCATGTTCTTCCCGCATTGTTGACCTTCTTCGAGCTTGCTATCTCTCAATCCCTCCATGGATTCTTGCTAGTTTTTTGGGGAAAAGAGAGAGGAGATCTAGATCCACATTTTCACCAATCACTTTCTCCTCTATGTGAGGGGAACCCCTTGGATCTAGATCTTGGAGTTCTTGGTGTTCTCCTTCTTGTTCTTCCTCTCATTTTCCTCCCTAGCATTAGTGGCTTCGGTGGGATTTGGGAGAGAAGACCTTGGGCACTCCGTGTGCCCTTGCCATTGCATTTGATGCATCGGTTTGAGTTCTCCACGGTGATACGTGAAAGTTACAAGTTGAGAATCTTATTACTCTTGGGTGCTTGGTACCCTTGAGCTTGTTCCTCTTGGGTGCTTGGGCGCCCTAGACGGCTGGTGGTGTTCGGAGCTCAATCATTGTGGTGTAAAGCTCCGGGCAAGCGTCGGGGTCTCCAATTAGGTTGTGGAGATCGCCCCAAGCAATTTGACGGGTACCGGTGACCGCCCCAAGGGTTGCCAAAGTGTACGGGTTCGGTGACCGCCCCCAAGGGTTGCCATTTGTACGGGTTCGGTGACATCCCTCAAGGGTCCCTTAGTGGAATCACGACATCTTGCATTGTGTGAGGGCGTGAGGAGATTACGGTGGCCCTAGTGGCTTCTTGGGGAGCATTGTGCCTCCACACCACTCCAAACGGAGATTAGCATCCGCAAGGGTGTGAACTTCGGGATACATCGTCGTCTCCGCGTGCCTCGGTTATCTCTTACCCGAGCCCTTTACTTATGCACTTTACTTTGGGATAGCCATATTGTTTCTTGTCATATAGCTTGCTATCACTTAGTTGTTTATCTTGCTTAGCATAAGTTGTTGGTGCACATAGGTGAGCCTAGTTCTTGTACGTTTTGTGCTTGTCAAATTAACCGTTAGTTTTATTTCGCATTTGTGCAAGCCTAAACCGCAATTATTTTAAAAGCGCCTATTCAACCCCCCCTCCTCTAGGCGACATCCACGATCTTTCAAGTGGTCAACTGTCCAAGTGGGGCCATCAACCGAAGTAAACTATTTTTCACCTTCCTCGAGAACAACTCCAGGCATCTAGGGTTTCCATACCTCCCGTCGGTGCTGCCGCCGACCTGCCTCTCCTCTTGTGATCTTAGGGCCATGGAGGTGTGATAGAACCCGACCCTTGCTAGCGGGATGGCTCCTGCTTCCTGTTTAGATGTTTTTTTCGTCTATTAGGGTTTGTCTCCTGCTTAAAAGGAGAGGAGGCGGCAGCTCTCAGATGGAATAAAGTTCTCCCCGCCTAGCCCCCATCCCGACAGTGTCTCGTGTCAGTGGAGGGCGTGTGGAGATGTGTCTTCAACGGATCTTATGGGATTCGATCGATGTTTGTCTCCGTGGATCTGCGTGGATCTGATCTTTTTTTTTTTAAACTTAGGTGACATTTATTAAACAGTAATCATGCCTATTAGAAGAGAGGGATCAGGAAGTAGGATGATCATGTCACTCCATAGAAAGTTTCCCCCTGTAAGTAGCTCGGGCCAACCAATGCGTTGTGACATTGCTTTCCCAGCCACAACACACAATCATCGCCTTACTGAAAGAAGTCAACAACTTCCGACAACTATCAGTAAATCAGTCTTCGTTCGTGTGTTTACATATTGGATCCTTTCGATCTACGTTTTTCTTCATCAGCGTCAGTTGCTGGTCTGGTCCTTGGGATTCTTAGCACGACGACTTCCTGACTGTCCACTACAACAAGGTTTTTCCGACTTCGATGAGGGAGGGACGATGATGGCAACACGTCTTCCACTCACTATGGTGATTATAGTCGTCGCTAGGTGGTCTATGGACATGGATGTAAGTTTATTACTTTTTTTTTGCGGGCGTAATAGGCCGTCACTTTTAGTGTTCTTTGTAGTATCATGATGTTTGATAAACAGATCAGAAGTTTTTTCAAAAAAAGAAGTCCAAGTGGAGCCTTTTCAGTGTGTGATGTGCATCGTGAGAAGACTGGATCGGCCGTTCAGTGTTCACACCTTGGAAAATAAAACATTGATTTGGGCAATGCACGGATACACAACCCTGACTCGTAAGATTTGCAAAAAAAAAAAAAAAAGAACTGACATCACAGTAAATTCAAGATTTATAGTTTCAACGTAAATTTTCTGAAGATTCCTACCTGCACATGTGGGAGTGAACTATGGACCTGCAGTTTTTTTTTTCTCCAGAATTTATTAAAATGCCAAAGCTTTTCTTTTCACCAAGCAATTAACAAACCCAGATCTTCATATTTTGATCAAACGGCATGGTAGTACCTTAACACAAACCATTTAAAACTCCCTCCGTTCCATATAAGTTGTATTGTACTAAATCAACGACAACTAATATGGAATCGAGGGAGAAATAAACAATAAATTCAATCATAGCATTGCCACAGTGAAATACCTCATGTAATTTGCATCATGCAACAATATTTGGTCCACAATATAATACTCTACTGAATTATGATATTGCCACATCTAAGCAGCAAAAGCATGGCATCGCCTGCAAGGCTCTAGAACATTTAACTTTACCGTGGAGGAAACTTTTCCCATAATATACCTTTCAATTGCCAAGAGGGCTTCACGGGCTTCTTTGATCATATGCCTACCTATGGGGTTACACTCACCGGTTTCATGAATGTGCCTACCAATATCGTCAACATCATCTATCGTGTCCAATGTAAGGCACTCGAGCGATGTTGCATTCTCAAGAATATGACATGTAAGCTCAACCATGCTCTTTGCAGAGCAAAACCCAGAGATCTTGACAGTCTTGATGTTCTCATGGCGGTATTCTCGCCTCTGCCTAAGATGTGACGGGTCTCTGAAAACCGAGTCATGCTTCATGCGAGTCTGCGACACCTGCATAGGATCGAAATTAATATGCCCATCGATTGATAATGTAAAAACTAAGAAGATACTAGGATTAATGATACAACCAAAGATACTAGACTAGATATCTTTTGAGATGAAAATGTAACTTACAGCCAAGTGGAAAGTTTCCAAGACAGGACAAGCATCCAGAAAAGAAACCAGAGAGAAGTAATCGTAGACTGGAGGGAAAGCCCCCTGCTCGGCTTCAAGAGAAATGGACAAATACTTGAGGTGGAGGAATTTGACAGGCACAATTGGTGTATTGATGACCTTCAAGAATACGACTCACATTAGTAACATGTCAAGTAATATCTGATAATCAAAAGTTTTGTAGTATACCTCACTAACAGAAGATATGCTGAGAGTTTCAATATTGGGCACAATGGATGGCAGGTTGGCACGAGCATTGTAAATGGTGTTACACTGAGCAAAACAACACATTCCCATGGTCTTTAATTGAACTGAATCTCCAAACAGAAGTTTAACTTGTCCACCATTGAAGTAAAAAGTGGAGAGATTTGGAGCTTTGCACTCTATTGTCTGCAGATTAGTGCATTCAGACACCATCAGGTAGCTGAGATGCTGCAGCAGGCTAGGTATCTTCAGGTAAGTGATCGTATTGCAATACTTGAGTGTCAAGTTCTCCAAAGCAGAAGAATTGGAAATAAGGAATCCTAATTCATCCACCGTAATACGCACCCAAAACAGCTGCAGCCTTCTCAAGTAACCAAATCCAGCCGTGGGGTGGAAGGCGCAACCACCAAGGTAGAGATGCTCTATCACGTTTCTACACCCATCATCAACAAAAAGTGCACACGGGAAATCATAGTAGTTTGCATTGCAGGTTGAAGGTAGAACAACGGCGAGTTCCTCAATCCGTAGTTTAGCAGCAATCTGAAGCCAGCTATTAAGATAACAGGGATCAACTGTAATGTATAATTCGATCCTGAATTTCTTAACTCCTTTGCCTGAGTGTTTTTTCAGAATGTGATCAACTTTCATAGTGAGATCCCTTGCAATTACATCGTTTTGACATGGAATTCCATTCAGGCCCAGTGCTTTCCTACTGAAGGTGAGGTTAGGATGGCACTTCCAAGAACGTAAAAATGCATGAGATACGCAGGCAACACGGGCAGCATCTCGCAGCGGCAGTAGGGAATGTATATGGCGCCAGATGTCCTGTACACACAAACATTGGAGAAAAGTTCACAAGGGGAATTGTAGAGACAAGTGGTTATTTCAATGGGGGTGAGCATGTGCACGATGTTTCTTTATAAAATTTACTCCCTCCGTTCCTAAATATTTCTCTTTCTAGAGATTTCAACAAGTGACTACATACGGAGCAAAATGAGTGAATCTACACTCTAAAATATGTCTATATACATCCGTATGTAGTAGTCCATTTGAAATCTCTAAAAAGACAAATATTTAGGAATGGAGGGAGTATTTCATAGTGAAGCATGATACTCCCTCCGTTCCTAAATAATTGTCTTTCTAGAGATTTCAACAAGTGACTACATACGGAGCAAAATGAGTGAATCTACACTCTAAAACATGTCTACATACATCCGTATGTTGTAGTCCATTTGAGATGGCTAGAAAGACAATTATTTGGGAACGGAGGGAGTACTTAGCTAGATATAGAAAACATTTTTTTCGATCATTGCTCTTTAATAGCTATATGGTCGTCCGATTTCTCGGGTACAGCCTGTATTACAGAGTAACTCTTATAGTGATTTTATCCTGAGATAAAATAGTTAGAACTGAGCAAAGCAACTAATGTTGTAGTAGGACTGCAGGGGATTGCAGCACTGCAAGATCAGTCCATATTTTGTTTATTTAGTTAGCATAGCTCAATTTGTGCACTTTGAGGCTAGAACAGTCATAGTCATGTTTTACTTTAACTACGAGTATTATCAACATTTTAGTATGCTGTACCTCTGGAAGGTCTGGCCCTGAAAATGCCATTCTCTTGCAACCTTGAAGGTTACTGTGTTGGCATGAAGAGATCTTTCTTTTAGCTGCTGAAGCTACCGATCTATCTGAGACACATCATGCATTGATATTAATAATAATATAGACATTACCATCGAAAAGAACAAACTCAAGCACACAGAAATCTAGTTTGCTTCCCTTATCTAAGTTTAGCGAAAGGACACTAGCAACTTCAGAAATCACAAGACTGCAATATTCCAGAAGTCCCATCAATTCTGTACAATTCAACGAAACGTAGAACCCATCAGACAGTGATATCTCTACCCTTTCCTGGCTCCCATCGCTCGGTTTACATTTGAATGCTACCACATGAAGCCTAGGGACAAGTCTGGTTTGAACGAGTGAATTGCAAAAAACCATCATATTTTATGTTCACATCTGAATTTGCCATCACATTCCTTAAGCGTCCCAAAAATCTACCAGTTTTCTTGTTAATTTTCTCAATAAACACGAATGATCGATTTGGGTTGATTTAATCGAATTTTTGATAGAAAGGACCCTTGTAAGCACTGACATGGCTCTAAAAGTAAAAGAAAAACATGGTTGACTGTTAAATTAGACGGAAGGCCCATGGTCAGGAACCCCTCCTTCCCCACGATCCCACGAACTTCACCTTTCTGGAGCCACCTCTCCTCCCGTGCTTTGCCACGTCTTCTCCCTCCCGACGCCGGTGAGATCCACCGCCCCGCGTCCTATACTCCCATCACACACAGCCACATACTGGATCCCGCGATGCAGCCCCTCCCCTGCCCCGACGAGGTCTGTCCTCCTCCTCTCCGGCATGCGGCGAGCCAAGGCTTGGGTGCCCGCCAAGGAGCAACCGCGCGTGTTGCGGCCGCCGAGCTCCTGCCTGGGCCGCCGCAACCAGGGAAGCCTTTCCTGTGGCTGCCTTCCTCGCCCGAGGCCGCCGGCGTGACCGTCGGAGTTGGCTTTCCGAGCCCCTCTGTCCACGCCTATCTCCCCTCGTGACAGTGTTCAGAGCACAACAACCTCCCTGCAAGGGGTCCATTGTAATCTAATTTTGTTTCTAGGGTGACTTTTGCAATTTTTCAGGGACCCTTTTGTTAGTTCTGCTGATGACTGGTGGGCCCATGTCTAACTTAACAGTCAACAAACGGTGTTGACTGTTTTATGCCATGTCAGCGCTTACATGCGGGCCCTTTCTGTCAGAAATTGGATTAAATTGTCCCAAATTGATCATTAGTGTTTATTGAAAAAATTAGCAAGGAAACTGGTAGATTTTTGGGGCGCCCAAGAAATGTGGTGGCAAATCCGGATGTAAACTTAAAATATGGTGGTTTTTGCAATTCACTCGGTTTGAACGGATACTGCTGGCTCCTCAGGAACTATGGACTCCCTCCTTCCCAAAATAAGTGACTCAACTATTAAAGTTAGTACAAAGTTGAGTCACTTATTTTAGGACGGAGGGAGTACCATTGAATCTTTTGCCTCTCCAATTCTTCAATTATTAATTCATTCTGAACCAACAGGAGCTCGGTTGGAGAGGCCCTGAGTGACTACGCAAAACAGAAAGAAAAAAGAGGATCAATTTTGCTGTCCACCAAAGTAAGATTTTAAGGTCAAGTAAAACCATTGTCTGTCAGGCTTTCAGGCTTTGGTCAACATAATCAGGCATAGCAGAAAGATCGGGTTTTTCCGCGGAGAGAAATGCAAACAGAGAAGCCGAGAAGGAGCTAAGAGACGACTTACTGCGGGCTTGAATCTGGCGGCCGAGATGCTTTCTATCCCGCTGCCTGGACATGAGCAGCTTCAGAGCTAGCAACCCCATGATACAAGAGCCAGGAATCAAGGGCGCCTCTCAATGGATCTGTCCACACAGAATAGGGCGCGCGGGGAGCGGATCACGCGCTTCTATCTCGAATTCGAAAGCCAACAAGGGGCGATTCAAGGTATTAGCATGCCGCCGCCGGACGGGGTACCTACCACGAGAGGAAACGGACTCTCACCCGGATGAGCAGCAAGGCAGGAATAGACACGACATAACAAATAATCCTTTTTTTTCTGAACACAGTGCAATCAAAGTCGCTCACATAAATAAACATACACTCACTCCTATGAACCACGCACGGCGCACGCACACCCTACCCCTATGAGCACCTCCGAGAGACGGTCGATATAGCATCTTGAGATTTTACGAAGTCTCGTGGGCGCCTTGCAATCGACGGGAACGACTCCTCCCACTGAACGAACATCAAGCTTGAAATAAATTCAGGACTAATGCAAGCAACAATGTCAAGTATAAGACTTGAACCGCGATAGTCTGGGAATATCACCGTCCTCCTAACCATCTGGCCACAGGTTGGTTCACATAATCGATTTTCTTTTCCTTGTATAATATAATACATCAACACGGACCATTTTTCCAAGTCTAAACCTCCTCCCCGCAAAAAAAAACCTCCTTCACGTGTGACTCCGACAACCCCGGTCCAACCAAATCCCCTCTCCCTAACCACTTTTCTCCCACTACATCCCTTCCTCCTCTCTATCTCCATCCTCATAGCCGACGCCATGAACCTCCCACTTCGGTCGCTGTCCAGGCCTTGCTGGACCTCTCCCCTACCCTATGCGCCTGCTCGCTCGCCTTCGACTACGCCGTTGTCCACCCTGGATCGTCCGCAGGTAGGTATCCTCCTCCCCTGCCGGCGTCGTCCATGCCGGACACCACGCTGGGCAAGTGTTTAGCCGAATGTCATTGAGACTATTTTTTGACAGTTTCCTTATTTCTTTGGAGCAAGCGCGATGCCTAGGTACTCGACGATGAAGGATGAGTTGTTGTGTTAGGCGTGGTTGGACAGAAGTGTGGACTTTCTAGGCATGAAGCATGGTGGCCGGGTATTTTGGTTAAATGTACACTCTTGATTTCATGAGCAAAAGCACTCTACGTCTTACAACTTGCACGTGATCCATGATCATCAGTGGTACACCATCTCGAAATTTATCATGAAGTACTTCATGTGATTACACAAGTGGAGAGAATGTTGCCACCAGGTGTGTTAAAAGCGGAGATTGTAAGTTTTGGTTCTAGTTGCTCTACTTGTTGATCAATTTATTCATTCATTCAATGCCGTACCTTGATAATCATCACGTTGTATAGCCACCACACGCTGCCTTACGGTACCAAACAACAGAGACATTGTTGGATGAAGCTCATGAGGCATAGGGTCTGGATGACCAACTTTTGCGACTACTTTAAAAAACTTGTTGAACATCCAGTTATATTTCGGATATTATATCTATTATATCTGAACTATTGTTTTATTAGCATATTTTCAGGTTAGTTATGAATGAAATGTGCCATTACTATTATTTTTTAAGTGCTCCGAACATAGAAAAAAAAGAGGTGGGTGTTCAACCCACTGCGTTGGATATATGACTCTCGTATCCATGTCCGTGGACACATAGTGAGTCTGATTTGGGGACGACGTTAGAGATGCCCTAAGAACTAAAAAGGAAGAAGACTAGACTAAGACCGTACACAATGAACCTATATCTGTTGTTGTGGGCTCCCATTGTTACCTGAACTTTGGCCCACTAATGTTAATGGCCCGCTACTGTGACATCTTACACCTTCTCAAGTACCACACCGGCTCGGAGGCATTCCCTATACGGTGACTTAAGCGCCATTTAAAAGGCATTCCGTACGGGGCGCACCCCTATACACTAGGTCTAGCACTGGCCCGCCCATTTGTTTTTCTCTTAATTTTTTTGCGTTTTCACCTAGGTTTTCAGCGATATCTTCTATTTCTTTTTCCCTTTTTTCAAATTTTACAAACTTTTTTCAAATTTGCTGATTTTTTCAAACTTGATGAATTTTTTCATTTTCCTGATTTTTTTAAATCAATGAACTTTTAAAAAATTGATGGAATGTTTTCAATTTTGTGTTTTTTTCATTTGATTTTTCAAAATTGGTGATTTAAAAAAAGCTTGATAGAAAAATTCAAACTTGATGTTTTTGCAAAATTGATGAACTTTTTTAAGATCAACGAAATATTTTTAAAATTGATGAACTTTTTTCAATTTTGTGAACTTTTTTAAAAAATTTGATGAACTTTTTATAATTCCCTTTTCCTAAAAAAAGTATTTTTTTTGGTGAACGGTCAGCCGATCAATGGTGAAGTGGTCAACCGTGACTGGTCAACACACAAACCCAGCGAACTAGATTTCATTTCTTAAGAACCATCGAACGGAACATAACAAGCGATTTCCCAAGCGAAGCGAATTGCTCCTGTTGGGCCGGCCCATGAGGGGTGGTGCGTGGGAGCCCTTTTCTCCTAACTGGCGCTGAAGGCGCCGTTAGGAGCTCCTCTTGATGGAATGCCCATACCGAGTAAGGATGTGTCGAGTTTGAGGAGATTGAACAAGTTGAAGATTGCAAGAGGAATACCGAAAAAGGGTTTCCCCCCGCTTTGTATACAAGGCAACCAATGAAGCCGTACAAGGATAGGTGCTGGGGCGGAAGCAGCATAGTCACGTCCAAAAGAAACGACAGAGAAAGAGCAAAAGAAACAAATGCCGACAACAGCGGACCAACGAAAACGAAAAAGCCTCGCGAATGCTGCGCCCACCGGGATCTTCCACTAGGCTCCAAGACTCCGAAGCGCCGGCACCTATCAACACCTCCAAGAAGGATCGCGACGATGGCGACGCTGCGCCAAGGGTTTCCCGGTACGACGAGGCGAGAGGAAGGTAGCCCCACGCCTCCGGAAGGTCGTAGCACCCACAGCGCCATCAGCGCGGTGTCGGCCAAGCCGACGGGGGTTTCCCGATCCCAACCCGCACCTCGGGCGCTCGAACCAGACCACCAAACCAACCACCACCCAGCGCCAATCACGGTCAAGGCCCCACGCCGCTCTCACCACGACACCGCTGGTGAGGACAAAATGGCGAAGAATCGAGCCGGGACTAGGGCAGCAGCACCGTCGGCACGCGGGAGGGCCCCACCTCCACCGTCTGCGATGGTGGCCGTCTCCGGACGCAATAGCAGGAGCACACCAGGCCCGTAGGCCCACAGGCCCGGCCGAGCCCTCGTGGACCCGTAAAGCTCCCGCCCTCCCGCTGCTGCCGGCACGCCATCGGCGCCGCTCCCCACATCCGAGCCGCTCCTCCTCCACACCGAGCCGCAGACAGCAAGGCCACGCCGGCGCTGGCCCGCTAGGACCCAGATGGGGCCCTAAGGGCCCAGATCTGGGCCGGGGGCGCGCCGCCGGTCACTAGCGCCACCAGGCCACCCCGCCACCAAGAGGCAGCGCCACCACAAGCGCCACCGCCCCCCGCCACCAGGGCGCGGACCACCGCCACCGAGCTGCACCGCCGCCGAGCCTCGCCGGGAAGAAGCTGCTGTGAGAAGAAAAACCCGCCATCACGAGCCACCCGGCCAGATCCGGGGGCGCCGTCCGGCGGCGGCGGGGGAGGGAGGACGGAGGAGTGGGGACGAGGAGAGGATGCGGAGGAGCCGCCCCGGCCGCCGCCCGGGGAGGCGGCGCGAGGCGGAGTCGGGAGAGGATTGCAAGAGGAATAAACAAAGGGATTGGTGGAATAAATGATTATTGCTAAGCCTCGTGAGCATATATATGGTAAGTACATGACCTTACTGGAGTACGGTAGAATAAATCTTACGCTATTCTATATTTTCTAAACCATGACATACTCAACAAAGATCTTCAAATCCAAATAGAATGGTTATGCAGGGAAATCTTGGACGAAGTCAAAACCCGATGGCACTGCACCGCGAATACCGGGCGATCTTGATCTCCAAGCAAACAAGCCACTTTCTCCCCAACGAGAATGTCCTCATGTAAAATCCTCATTTAGGACAGGAAGTTGTTGTACATAGCTTTGGATACAATGGGTTCACCATGTATATGGACAGGTCATTAGTTGGGCTTTGAATTGTATTGCGTTTACATGGTATGGAGTCGTGTTTTAGTAGGATACATAGATTCTATGTTCCTTACATAATGAGAGGGTGGACACATGATGTGGCCTATACCAACATAATAGCACATGTATGCACGGGGAGCCAGTGTGTGCCGGCGCCTGAAAATCGATGTGCGGTATTGTGACGGTGTCCTTGGGAAGAGCACCTATAGTTAGTCCCCGAGGATGTAGCCGATGTTAGGTGAACCTCGTTACTAAATCTCAGTGTCATGCCTTGTGTGATTGATTGGTCCTCGAATGATCGAGTATGCGCCTTGGTTTATTCTAACAAGTGGTATCATGAGCTAGGTTGTTAGAAGTTTTGAATTATTGGTCTATAGGAGGAAGAAGATATCAAACAGAAAATCTGCAGGAAGGGACTGTAGTATGGGATGAAGTCGTCGGGGAGTTAAGGGTCAAGAGACATGTTGGTTGTAATTTTCATGAGAGAATAAGCGATCAAGGCAGTCGCGCACCAGATCGTTCTGAAGCAATGTTGTGCCACGGAAGCGCAAGGCGGGTGCATGGGGCGGCGGCCTAGATGGACTAGGATGTGTCAGGTGAGCGGCAACAGGCAGGCTGCAGGAAGCAATCTTATCGAAGGATTTATTTTGGAAAAAGGGACCAGTCCCAGGAGGAGACCTGTTCTCCTTGTGTACCAGTCGCAGATGTGCAACATCAGTTTTTCCTACCGGACAGAAGCAAGTCCATGGGTGATACTTGTAGTACAATACGTAGATGTGCATCATCAGTTTTGTTTTTCCTTATAAACCCCTATTGTCGGTGTCAAAACCGGCCGATCTCGGATAGGGGTTCCGAACTATGCGTCTGAGGATCGAAGGTAACAGGAGACAAAGGGAACACGATGTTTACCCAGGTTGGGGCCCTTTTAATGGAGGTAAACCCCTATTTCCTGCTTGGTTGACTTTGATGAGTATAGGAGTTACAAAAGTTGATCTACCTCAAGATCGTAATGGCTAAACCCTAGATGTCTAGCCTATATGAATTCTGATAGCCTCTACAGACTAAACCCTCAGACTTATATAGACATCGGAGGGGCCTAGGGTTGTACAGAGTCGATTTACAAAAGAAGTAAACTATACATCCGGACGCCAATCTTGCCGTCCACGCGAAGGAGAGTCCTATCCGAACACGGGGGAAGGTCTTCTACCTTGTATCTTTACGGCCCATCAGTCTGGCCCATAACACACAGCTCGGACACCCGAGGTGTCACGCCCAATATGCGACCCTATCCAAAAGGAACTCGACGGTCCCAACAAAGATAGACCCGCATATTGAAACGCTTTTGCAAGGTGGATATCATTACATCAACATTACATAATAGATGGGGATACATACATAAGGCACAAATGCCACAAGAATACATCAACATCATATACAAGAACAACATCCGACTACGGATGAAACATAAACAGAAGCTCAAACGACATCCACCCTGCTAGCCCAGGCTGCCGACATGGAACCTATCCCCTGATCGAAGAAGCAGAAGAAGAACTCCAACACAAATAAACATCGCTCTCACGTCATGATCATCGCAAACCTGTACCTGCAACTGGTGGTGTAGTAATCTGTGAGCCACGATGACTCAGCAATCCCATTACCATGGGTATCAAGACTAGCAAAGCTTAAGTAGGAAAGGAAGGGATAAAGTGGTGAGGTTGCAGCAGCGACTAAGCATATATGGTGGCTAACATACGCAAAGGAGAGCGAGAAGAGAAACAAAGGAACGGTCGTCATCTAGTAATGATCAAGAAGTGATCCTGAACTCTACTTACGTCAGACATAACCCAGAAACCGTGTTCTCCTCTCGATCAACCCCGAAAAGAGACACTCACGGTTACGCACACGGTTGGTGTATTTTAGAAGAGTTTGCTTTAAGTTTACTACAACCGGATATTAACAAATTCCCATCTGCCACATAACCGCGACACGGCTCTCGAAAGTTTATACCCTGCAGGGTGTCCCAACAAGCCCATGATAAGCTCTCGCGATCAACAAAGGATATTCCTTCTCCCGGGAAGACCCGATCAGTCTCGGAATCCGGCTACAAGACATTTCGACAGCAATAAAACAAGTCCAGCAAAGCCGCCCGATCGCCGACAATCCCGATAGGAGCTGCACATATCTCGTTCTCGAGGGCAACACCGGATGAGACATCCTCGAGTAAAACCAAACCTCGAGTTGCCACGAGGGGCCCCGATCTACTCGGTTCGGGCCAGCACTTAGAGAAGCACCGTCCGGGGTTAAATAAAGATGACCCTCGAGAGCGACTCCCAAGGGAAAAAGTAGGTGGTGGTGAGGCAAATGGTAAAACCAAGGTTGGGCCTTCTTTGGAGAGTCTTATTCAAAGCGAACTGTCAAGGGGTCCCATAAATCACCCGACCGCATTAGGGACGCAAAATCCGGGAACATAATACCGATATGACGGAAACTAGGGCGGCAAGGGTGGAACAAAACACCAGGCATAAGGCCGAGCCTTCCACCCTTTACCAAGTATATAGATGCATTAATTAAATAAGATATATTGTGATATCCCAACAAGCAAACATGTTCCAACAAGGAACAACATCTCCATGTTCCAACAAGGAACAAACTTCATCTTCACCTGCAGCTAACAACGCTATAAGAGGGGCTGAGCGAAAGCGGTAACATAGCCAAGCAACGGTTTGCTAGGAAGGGTGACAAAGGTGAGGGTTCATGGCAATTTGGGATGGCTTGAGCAGCAAGTGATAGGTAGCGCAGCATAGCGATAGAACGAAGCAACTAGCATAGCAATGATAGTAGTGAGATCCAGGGTAGCGGTCATCTTGCCTGAAATCCCGCTAGGAAGAAGAACGAGTCCATGAAGAAGACGAACGGAAGTAGTCGAACGAATCCTCACAATCGCAACATTACCGGAACCGAGAAGCAACACCGGAAAGAAACAAACAACACGGTAAACAACCATCACATAAGCATGGCATGATGCACAATCAAGTATGATGCATGTCCGGTTTAATGAGGCATGGCATGGCAAAGTGCAACACGCAAGCAAATGACATGGCAAAGACGGCGAACAACTGGCAGACACCTGGCGCATCGAATCCGGGGCGTTACACGAGGACCCCTTAATTCAGGACTCCCTCAGTAGCCCCCGAACTTACCATCAATGACGAGTAGTATCCGGATTATGTCTTCGGCTTTGCAAGGCGGGTTCTTCATTATACTTCGGACCAATGACAGTCTGGCCGTGACCTCGATGTTTCTGCCTTTTATGATTCCTCTCTGTTGTCGCTTTGATTTCCACGCGTCGGGTGAATACGAACGGTCCATGCTTTTTTGCAAATAAGCCCCTCACCACGCTCGGATGGCATCTATATAAGGAGATGTAGATCCCCTAATGCCATCTCACATCGCGTAAAAGGAAAACTGCCAAGTTTAGCCACGAACAAAGCCTTCCATCATGGCCAGTGCCCCAGGCTCCTCTTCGCGCCCCCATGGCCCTCTAGAGGGTGATTGGCAGAGTTGCTCTGTGCTTCATCTTCAGTAGAGTCGACTCCAGACACAGGGCTATCTTCCCCTCGCGGATTTAGTCTCCGCTCGAGCGGGATTGGCCTCAATTGGCAACAACGTGATGGCTGAGAACTTCCCCAACCCCAATAAGGAGGAGAGGGTGTGCTTCGTCCCATTCCTGTTGCGGGTCCTAGGATTTCCAATCCATCCCTTTCTCAGGGGGTTATTGGAATTTTACGGCATCCAACTACACAACCTTACTCCGGGTTCGGTTCTGCACATCTCAGGTTTTGTTGCCCTCTTCGAGCTATTCTTAGGCATCGAGTCCCATTTTGAACTATGGAGAAAGTTCTTTTGCCTCGTTCCCTGCCATCGAGGAGGTTCCATATTTTAAGTGGGCGGTGCCGAAGTATGGCGTATAGCCGGATCCGGATACCTCATGGGAACTCCCAAAGAGGTATACCCACAGTGGTCTTTGGAATGGTTCTATATGGACGACGTCCTGCTACTGGACCCAGTTTGGCGCGGCCTCCCTGAACTTTCCAGTGCTCCTTTAAAGAAGCGCCTCAACTGGCGTCCCCGAAGTCCCAAAGAAGAGGATAGTGCGGAGATAAAGAGGTTGGTCAGTAAGGTCAGGTTGCTAGCCCATACCGAGCTCTCGATAGTTGAGGTCATGGCTATTGTAATAAAGAGGTGTGTCGAGCCTCTCCAATCCAGAGTAACTCCCTTATGGTGTTACAACGGACAAGATGACGCGTCCCGTTACAGATGGAAGGGTTCGGATACCCCAGCCGAACTGGCCACCATATTGGCCGACCTGTATAAGGGTGAGAAAGAAGAGTTCCTTCGCTTAAACTGCCGGGAAGGCTATTCCATGTACAACCCCATTGAATGGGTAAGATTTTGATCGTCTGTGTTATTTTGTTGCCGCCACAGATACTAATCAATTTTGCCCTTTGTTGCCATAAACAGTCATGGAGGAAAATGACCGAGGACGTCCACTGTCCTGCTCCACAGCCAGAGGATCATAACCATGATGGAGATCCTGGCTTCTGTGAGGATCTGGACATATACATAGAGTTCGATGATAGGGTATTTTATCAAGCGAGCCTTGACGGCTCGGAAGTGGCTATCACCGCCGACTACCCCCGCCTCTATCCCTTCTGCACCGTAAGTATTTGGATGGCTCTTAAAAGGAAATCCCTATTCGCATTTTTATCCGTTATACTGACCCGGATTTTAATAGGATCGGCGCTCGGCGGACCGTACCTCCTCAAGGGTGGCCCCTACGCAAGGTCCTCGTTCAAAATGAAAAGGGACCGGGGGTGCTGCAGAAACCTCACAATATTCCAAGAGGTATGTTTGTTTTAATACATGCCTAGGCATGAGTCTGGATTGTTAAAAGTCTTCTTTTATCCTTGATGTCAGGACGAGTACGCGGCAGACGGTGGGAAAACGTCCAGTTAGCCGAATGTCCGCCAATCTAGTGCCGGACTCGCCAATTAGGACGAGAGCCAATGCAATGCCAGTTCCGCCTCCTTAAGAGGATTCAGATGACGTATCAGTGACAAATTCCGAAGTGGAGAGCACAATGAATCACCGTCGATTGAAGAGGGTATGCGCACTCCAGCTTTTTCCGAGAAAGAGTTTACCGCACTCAGCTCGGTGGATGCATATATCCAAGCCGCTCAAGACGGACTTGCCGGAGTCACTCAGCTATTCTCAAAGGATATACAAGTAAAAGTTTACGCAATTTTTGATAGTCATGTGCCAGTAGCCCCCGAGACTTGAAGCGGTGAGGTAAACCGATTTAAGGATCGATATGACCCGCAGGTTCTTAAAGATAAAAATGTCGCGCTATCCCAGGAGCTAGAAGTGAATCAGACACAACTGAATGTTGTCACTGCCGAATTGGCGGAAATGAAAAAGGCCGCAACGAGTGCATCCGGAAAGAATGAACATGAGACGGAAAAAGAAAAACAATTCGAAGAGATAGAGAGCTTAAAGGCTCAGTTATCGGCCGCTCAGAAGGAAAATGAGAAGCTGAAAGGCGGCATGTCGGTATGTCTTCCTCGCTTATTTAGAACCACCCTAGGTGCTCATGTTTAGTTGATAATTCAGAATGTCACGACTCTGTTGCTGCAGGCTTGTTGACTGGTCGACCGGAGGAAGAAGTATCCGGATTTCAAGGCGACGTGCTAAAGGAACTGTCCGTGGTACATGCTCGGGCCCGTAAAGCCATGAAGAGTATGGTGAAGGCATTATGGCCATCATATACCCCTCCAGAAAGTATGGAGGGTTTGGCAAACCTATTCAAAGGTGCCCAACGCTGGTTCGAGCTATGGGAGACATCCGCCTACCGTGAAGGCTTACGAGAAGCCTAGGCCATGGTGAAGACGCGCTTCACCAAACTGGATCCGAATCATATGGCCCGAGTGGGACCACAGGGACCAGGAGGTAAAGAAATTCCGTTGAATTTGGTGTATGACCAAGTAATGACAGCTACAAAATATTAGCAGGAAGACTATAGGTTCGACAGTCTTATAGATGGAATAGATAAGGAATAGGTTCTTGATGTAATGTATTAATGTACATTTATGATCAACCTGTATCTTTATCCGAACATGTGAAAAGTTTTGTCATCGCAGACTTTCGGCTTTAACCTCCGAACCAAAATGGTGGAGTGTTTTTGGATACTAGTTGAAATGAAAAGAAGTATTTACTATGTCCAGAAACCAGGCAACCCAGGCATTGTGCTCGAATCAGACAAAAAATTGAGTTCGGGATGTATGTTATATTACATATGTAAGAAACATCTTCCAAGGAAAATAGTTCCGTTAAGGGTTCCTTTCCTTGGGTTGGCATACTGTAATTACACGTGCCGGGGCGTTTGATCCGTAATATGGAAAAAAGTGTCTTGCAGTGTTTAAAGTGGTTACAATAATGCAACAATCTGTCGTTTGATTGTCGACCAATTATTCTCTTAAGAACGCTAGCTTTTGGCTTCATCCGTCTGAGGTACATGTCCGGATGACCCGGTTGTAACAATCACAGATGTGCTCCCTTTACGCCCTAGCCGAACAATCGGGAACGTAGGGCATAAGCACAGGAGCGAGGCAACCTAGCTTAGCAAAAACTTAAGTCATAGAGGTGCATATAATGGCAAAAAGGATGTATATGAGCAAACGACACATATATTGTGAGCTCTAGGCTCGGAATAATAATAAGCTTCTATTTAAAGAAGCCCCCAGTCATGGTGGGGTGTGTACGTTTAAGGATGTGTACCCCTAAAGTGTTCGTCTTATCCGAACACATCCTGGAAATCGTATAAAAACGAGAAGAAAGAGAAAAATTGAAGAGGAGAAAAAGAACGAAAAGAAGTATAGCCGAACTTATGCGTAGAATCTTCGGAGCCGAGCAGCGTTCCATGGATTCGGCTCTAAGCGATTATCCAATGCATTACGAAGGCGGTAGGCTCCTCCGGTGAGAAACTCATCTATAATGAAGGGACCCTCTCATTTTGGTTTGAGTTTGCCCTTTTTCTTCTCTGGGAGACGTAAAACAAGCTCACTGACATTATAAGTCTTTGTCTGCACTTCTTTGCTTTGGTATCTCCGAGCCTGTTGTTGATAGAATGCGGAACGGGCCTTTGCTACATCGTGCTCCTCCTCCAGGCCATCTAGGCCATCTTGCCAATCGAGCTCGGCTTCTCTTTCTTCATACATGCGCACTCGAGGTGAGTCATGAATAATTTCGCAGGGCAAGACAGCCTATGCGTCGTACACCATGAAGAAGGGTGTGTATCCGGTCGTGCGATTGGGCGTGGTCCGCAGTCCCTAGAGTATGGAATCGAGTTCCTCGACCCAGTGTTTATCTGACTCCCGTAGGGATGGCACTAGTCTGGGTTTGATGCCGCTCATTATCAGGCCATTAGCCCGTTTCGACCTGACCGTTTGTTTGAGGGTGATATACGGAGGCGTAATCGAGCTTAATGCCCAGGTTAGCACACCAATTTTTCACCTCATCGGCTGTGAAGTTAGAGCCATTGCAAGTAATGATGTTGTGCAGGACACCATAACGGTGTACAACACCGGATATAAAGTCGATCACCTGCCCAACTTCAGCCGTTTTTACTGGTTTGGCCTCTACCCACTTAGTGAATTTGTCCACCATAACCAGCAAATATTTCTTCTTATGGCTTCCCCCTTTAAGGGGTCCGACCATGTCTAGCCCCCAGACCACGAACGGCCTAGTGATGGGGATTGTTCTTAGGGCAGTGGGCGGCACATGGCTTTGATTGGCAAAGAGTTGGCATCCGACACATCGTTGTACGAGGGCCTGTGCATCAGCTCGGGCCGTGGGCCAAAAGAAACCTATGCGGAAGGCCTTACTTACGAGGGCCCGGGCTGCGGCGTGATGGCCACCGAGACCAGCATGTATTTCAGCCAAGAGCTGCCGTCCCTCCTCCTCGGAGATACATCTTTGAAGAACTCCAGTAGTACTTTTCTTGTAGAGTTCTCCTTCATGAATTTTGTAGGCTTTTGAGCGTCGAACTATGCGACGGGCCTCAGTCTAGTCGTCAGGGAGCTCCCACCTATTAAGGTAGGATAGGAAAGGTTCGGTCCATGGAGCAATGACAACCATGATTACATGGGAGGAAGGTGTCATTTCGGTGCCCGAACCCCCGATGATATCAGAGTTGTGTTCGACGTCTGGGGGTATGATCGGCTCTGGACTAATATTGCTGCTCTCGTTCTGACATACTACGGATGGCTTGAAGAGCCTTCCCACAAAGGTGTTAGGCGGGACGGGGTCGCGTTTAGTGCCCATTCGAGCAAGGATGACCGCTGCTTGATTACTATCTCGAGCAACGTGATGAAACTCGAGCCCCTCAAACCAAGCTGATATTTTGAGTACGGCGTTGCAGTGTGCCGCCATCTTTGGATGTTTTGCATCGAATTCTCCATTTATTTGGGATATTGCAAGGTTTGAATCCCCACGCACCTCGAGGCGTTGTATGCCCATAGAAACAACCATTCGGAGACCATGCAGTAGTGCCTCATATTCGGCCGCGTTGTTGGAGTCCGTATACATGATTTGTAATACGTAACGGACTGTGTCCCCTATAGGGGACGTTAGGATGACTCCAGCCCCCAATCTGGCTAACATTTTAGAGCCGTCAAAGTACATCACCTATTTGGAGTATGTGTTGTACTCTTTAGGGAGTTTGGCTTCTGTCCATTCAGCGACAAAATCGTCCAATACTTGAGATTTAATAGCTCGGCATGGCTTGTATGTTATTTCAAATGGTAAGAGCTAGATGGCCCATTTGGCAATACGGACGGTGGCATCCCGATTGTTTATGATGTCATTGAGTGGTACTTCGGAAGCCACCGTGATCGAACACTCTTGAAAGTAGTGCTGCAGCTTCCGGGATGCCATGAAGAACGCATAAGCTATCTTTTGATAGTGCGGGTATTGAGATTTGCACGTGTAAGAACCGCCGATACATAGTTGTAACACCCCAAAAATTTTAGCCTTGTTTTGTTTATTAAAATTTTGCCAGGAACTTAAAAATTGTTTTCTGGATTTCCTTTTGATTTCAGAACCTTTCTTTTCTTTATTATTATGGAGTTTTTATCCCAAGTAAAAACTTTTCAATCATTATTGGACTCATTTGCCCTCTCAAATAAAACAATCCTTTTATCAGTGGGATTATTTATATAATTATCTTTCCGTGAGCTTTATTTCTCCAAAAGGGTTTTTCATAAGTTTAGGGTGCCATTTGCACTGCAACCCTTTTATAAATTCATTCAAAAATTCCACCAAAATTTGGGGATGTCATGTGATGTTTTTAAAACACTTTTATGCAAAAATATATTTCAATCTTTGGATATTTTGAGTTCTACACCAAGTTTTCAAATCTGGTCAAATCTCACTTTTGCACTACAACCTATTTAAATATTTCTTTAAAACTTCTACCAAAATTTTGGGATGTCGGTAGGAGCATATTATTCCATTTTATGAAAAATCCAGGAAGTTCTTGAAAGTTTTGAGTGAATCATCCTCATCTTCATTCGGTGCAACTTGCTGATTTGTACTGCAACCATCTTCTAACTTGCTCCTCTACCCATGAGCTTTCTCCTACTTGTAGTACACCTTACCAAACCCTTAAGTCCAGGAGATTGGACCCATTGGGAGATTTTTGGTCCATGCTTTGATGCCATTTACCTTCTGTCCAGAACTGAAGATTTGCAAAACTTGCACTAGCAAGTTTCTTCTTTTGCCCAAATGACCTTACCACTCTCTTTTGCAATTAAAGAGACACTAGCCTGGATAATTTGACCACTCCAAGAACTGCCTAGATGCCGCTGGCATTTTGTCAAACACCCTGTGTGCATAGACAGATTTGGCATGGATGAAAGTTTTGTGTTGTGAACTTCCCCCTTGTCCAAACCAAGTTGTCTAGTAGCCTTCTAACTGTCTCTAACCTAGGCCTGTGGATTTTCATTGGCTCTCTAGCAATTTTGGTCGCCCTGGCATTTCGTCGAACGAGTGACGTGCACGCCCGTGAAACGCTATTTGGCCTATGCAACTTTTTCGACGTCATCTCTCGGAAGTCGATTGGCGTGAGGCAACTCAGAAGGCTACAGGAAGAGATCGTGGTGATACTATGTGAGCTTGAGATGTACTTCCCGCCCGCATTCTTCGACGTTATGGTGCATCTGCTGGTCCATATCGTGGAGGATATCATCCAACTCGGGCCGACGTTCCTGCACAGCATGATGCCGTTCGAAAGGATGAATGGTGTCATCAAAGGATACGTTCGGAACATGTCACGTCTAGAGGGAAGTATAGCCAGGGGCTTTCTGACCGAAGAGTGCATCTCCTACTGCACGAATTATCTAGGCATTGAGAACCCCGTTGGTCTGCCCGTCAACAGGCACCTCGGCAGGCTCGCTGGATGGGGTCACCGTGAGGGTCGCCGCAAAATGCATGTCGACTACGAGGGTCGACTCGCCGACTTTGAAAGAGCAAACCTAGTCGCGCTACAACACATTGACGTGGTCGATCCTTGGGTGGTAGAGCACAAAACCTTTATTGAGAAGTCGTACAATGACCAAGGCCAACAGAGGACGGACGGAGATATACTCAAAGAGCACAACTCATGTTTCACGCGTTGGTTCAAGCAGAAGCTTCTGTCGTACCCTTTACATGAGGATTCTTCCGCGGAAGAACAACTCATATTCGCCTTGTCACGTAGCCGAGCACAACGATGACCTATGAGGCATACGATATCAACGGCTACACATTCTACACGAGGACAAGGACATAAAGAGCGATGGTTATCGAACTCCGGGTAATGATGGAATCCTACACCGCAACGACAAGGACAGATACTACGGAAGGATCGAGGAGATCTGGGAGCTGAGCTACGTCGGAGATAAGGTCCCGATGTTCCGTGTCGAGATGGGCCAAGAGCGTCCTAAAAGAAGACCGGTATTTCACCACCATGGTTATACCCGGCCAAATCCAAGACCATGGCAAAGCGTCACCGCGAAAAATGAGCCATGGTACTGGCTTCCCAAGTGGACCAATGCTTCTTCATTACCGACCCGTCAAAGCCCGGTCGTGTTGTCGTGAGGAGAGGCAAAGGAAGATCATCGGAATGGATGGAGTAGCCAATGAGCAAGACTTGACAAATGCGGCGACCGAAGATCGAACATGGCGACGGCGATGAAGTAGCAACACACACCACAAGAAGAAGCAGGACCACCCTACCTAAAGGACGTCCGTTCCACAGAAGAACTCCATTTGCGAAAAAGAAGGGCAAGAAGATTGTGAACAGATAGCTAGCTAAGATCGATTGTATTTAAATCGTAGTCTTCATTTCTCGATTGTATTTCATAGGCACTTTTTGATATCATGAATATTTTTAAATTTCATGGGCACTTTTTGAATTCATGAGGACACTTGATCTCGATCCCCCTCCATCTTGATCTCGATTCCCCCTCCATCTCGATCTCGATCCCCCTCCATCTCGATCCCACCCGCACCCTCCCCCGCTAGCTCCACCGCCGCCGACGACCCACCGCAACCCTCCCCCGCTCCACCGCCGCCGACGAGCACCCGGCTCCGCCGTCGACGAACATATTTAAACACAAATAAATATCAAACAGCATTTAAAATGCATAAAAAATATTGGGAGCACAGGAATCGAACCCAGGACCTCTGGTGTGTGTCTTTGTGTCTTGACCAAGGGGCTAGTGGGCGGGTTACGATGTAGATAGGGTTAGGTGGTATATAACCTGACAAGTCGGGTTAGATTAAAACAAAATTCTAATGGCGCACCGAGGGAGGTGCGCCATTAGAATAGTCGTACTTATGGCGCCACGAGGGGTGGTGCGCCATTAGAACCCTCCCCACTCCACCCACTGCCTCAGACCGTGTCCTCCTCCTTCCCTCGCCAGATTCCCTCGATCGACCCCAACCAGACGCCGCCAGCCGCAGCCGCCTCCGTCCGCCAGCAGCCGCCCACGCCCCCGCCCGCCTCCCTCTCCCCTTCCTCCCCTCGAGCACCGCCTCCCCGAGCCCCGCCTCCCCATGGCGCCGCCCCTCCGCTCCCTCCGTCTGCACTGCCAGACGCCCTAGGGTTCCGGCTCCAAGGTGGGTGGCAAGCTCGACACGCCGCCTCCTCCTCGACGCGCCGCCTCCTCCTCGACACGCCGCCTCCTACTCGACGCACCTCCTCCTCGACGCACCGCCTCCTCCTCGACGTGCCGCCTCCTCCTCGACGCGCCGCCGCCCGCTGCCTCCTCGACGCCGGTGCCCTCCTACGGCAGCCTCCCGCTATCCCACAGGTGATTCCTCACCTCTCCCCCCTTCCCCTCCTCCCCCCTAGGCTACCTCCCGCAAGTACCACAGCCCTCTTCCCCCGTGTTCTAGGGTTAGCAAATTTGAGTGTCCTCTCGTGAGCCTCTCTTCAACTGTTTTTGCTGCTGTTTGGTTCTGAAGATGAGTAGCAAGTATAGTAGGAAGATGATGCATAGTAGGAAGATGATGCATAGTATTGATGAATTTTTCTTATGAAACTGAAATTATTAACGCCTCTGTAATTTGTAAGACATCCAGTAATTTTCCTAAGTAATTGAGAAGAATTTATATACCGAACATAATAAGAACCCTAATTAGTACAGTTTCGTTAGCACACTTTGGTAAGATATAACTTACAACTTTACAAGTATCTCTAGTCAAGTCTGATATTGCTTTTGCTTATATGCGGTCAATTTCTCAACTTGATAACTAGTAGATCAGTAGTTTATATATTGTCACATTGACTAGGTTTCATACAAAAAAATCCAGGTTACATAAATTTGTAATTTTATATGGCAATATTATATAGTGGTGAAAGGCTCAGCTCTGTCTGACTAATGCTATGCAATGTTATAAAATGGCTAACAGCCACACATGTGAATCTGTTCTTGATACACCTTTTCCTTTTCTTAGAATCATCATATACATCTGCATATTTCAGGTTTCCAAGGAGGTAAAGGAATTGAAGTTCGAGACGGTGCAGAAAGAACACCTCCAAGGTGAGAAATATGTTCGATTAGGTACAGTTAGCATCATGTAAGAAAATGGCCATAATGTGCCCTGATAATGATGTATTTTGTCATAAAAATATATAGTGGACTGCCATGATAATGACATGGTCCTGTGTTTGCAAGCTGTCATAATCTTGATTTACTTGACTTTTGAGCCTGCTAGTAGTTTACTTCCATGAGTTGTTTTATTGACATGGCACATTTGCAATGGAGTTTTATATATCTTTAGCCACTGTTCATTAACAACAAGTCAGTTTTGTTTATAGTTGAAAGTAAGTGTGTGGTTTGAAATTTTGACTGTTGGGGCGTAGTATTGTAACTAGAAGACCATGTATTTTCAGAATTGAGCTAAAGATTTGGGGGTAGTATTTCTGATTTTAGAGCACCTTTCTTTGGATGTATTTTACAACAGCTGTTGGAATCAAAACAATGCTTGTGGGCTGTCCTGTTAAGTTGAGTGAGTCATTAGAGGGCAGATAGAGTGACCCACACCAATTAATGTTTATGAAGAAGAAGAATAAACCTGTTGTTGCTGCTGTTATGCAACACAGGAGGTTACAGTTTGTCTGTATCTCCACCAGTTTGGGTTGGTGAATGTGGATGATTTTTTTATCCTGTGAACTCATTGTACTGCTACAATAATTTGGTATCATCATGGTGTAATTTTGTTAACATTCTGGTTTTGTTAGATAGTGGCTACACTAATCTAGAGTGATACAATTTTCCTTCCCATTTGGTATCATCATGTTCAGTGTATACAGTTATAACATCATGTGGGTTTTTTAAGTCTGTTTACAGCTCATGTGGGTTGGTGAATGTGGATGATTTTTTTATCCTGTGAACTTGAATGTTGCAATGCTGTTTTCTTCAGAGGCTACTGTCAAAAACTTGAGCAAAGATAGGCCCTCGAGTTTGCCGGAATGTCGATTAACTTCCGTTCCGGCAAATTCGGGTACTACATATGTCCTACTTTCAGCAAAGGTCATGCTAAAATTTTCCGTGAATTTTAGCATGACTTTGCTAAAAATAGGACATATGGGGTACTTGCGACTAATGCATGGGCCGGGGTGTCTTAGTACTTAGTTAAGTAGGATCAACTGCCCTGCCATTCTTGCTGCGTTAAACCATAGGTGGCAATAGAGCCAAGTGATTAGGCCCAACTTAGAATTCTCCTTAGCATCGATAAACCCTAGATGATAAACCCAACATAGGTGGCAATAGAGCCAAGTGATTAGTGCCAAGTGATTAGGCCCAACCTAGGGTGCCTCGGCATCGATAAACCCTAAATGATGAAACTTAACTTGGCTGCCCCGGATGCCTCGGTGTCGATGAGAACCTAAATGATGTACGCTTAGGCTTTTTGGGTGCCTCGGCGTCGACAAACCCTAAATGATGAAAGCTTAGGCTTTTAGGGTGCCTCTGTTGGAAATATGCCCTAGAGGCAATAATAAATTAGTTATTATTATTATATTTCCTTGTTCATGATAATCGTTTATTATCCATGCTATAATTGTATTGATAGGAAACTCAAATACATGTGTGGATACATAGACAACACCATGTCCCTAGCAAGCCTCTATTGGCTAGCTCGTTGATCAATAGATGGTTACGGTTTCCTAACCATGGACATTGGATGTCATTGATAACGGGATCACATTATTGGGAGAATGATGTGATGGACAAGACCCAATCCTAAGCCTAGCACAAAGATCGTAGTTCGTATGCTAAAGCTTTTCTAATGTCAAGTATCATTTCCTTAGACCATGAGATTGTGCAACTCCGGATACCGTAGGAATGCTTTGGGTGTACCAAACGTCACAACGTATCGGGTGGCTATAAAGGTACACTACGGGTATCTCCGAAAGTGTCATTGGGTTGGCACGAATCGAGGCTGGGATTTGTCACTCCGTGTGACGGAGAGGTATCTCTGGGCCCACTCGGTAGGACATCATCATAATGTGCACAATGTGATCAAGGAGTTGATCACGGGATGATGTGTTACGAGCGAGTAAAGAGACTTGCGATAGCGAGATTGAACAAGGTATCGGGATACCGACGATCGAATCTCGGGCAAGTATCGTACCGATAGACAAAGGGAATTGTATACGGGATTGATTAAAGTCCTTGACATCGTGGTTCATCCGATGAGATCATCGTGGAACATGTAGGAGCCAACATGGGTATCCAGATCCGCTGTTGGTTATTGACCGGAGAACGTCTCGGTCATGTCGCATGGTTCCCGAACCCGTAGGGTCTACACACTTAAGGTTCGATGGCGCTAGGGTTATAAAGGAAGCTTGTATGTGGTTACGAATGTTGTTGAGTCCGGATGAGATCCCGGACGTCACGAGGAGTTCGGAATGGTCGGGAGGTAAAGATTTATATATGGGAAGTGCTGTTTGACCATCGGGACAAGTTTGGGGTTATCGGTATTGTACCGGGACCACGGAGGGTCCTGGGCCCACCGGTGGGGTCACCTGCCCGGGGCCACATGGGCCCTAGGTGGTGCGCCTAGGCCTGCATGGGCCAAGGGAACCAGCCCCAAGAGGCCCATGCGCATGAAACACTTGGAGATGAAGAGTCCATAGAGGGAAGGCACCTCCGGGGTGCCTTGGGAGGATGGACTCCTCCCCCTCTGGCCGCACCCTCCCTTGGAGGAGGGGGCAAGGCTGCGCCTCCCCTCCCTTGCTCCTATATATAGTGGGGGGGGAGGCAGCAATACTTGAGCCCTGGCGCCTCCTCTCCCTCTCCAACACCTCCTTCTCCTCCGTGGTGCTTGGCGAAGCCTGCAGGATTACCACGCTCCTCCACCACCACCATGCCGTTGTGCTGCTGCTGGATGGAGTCTTCCTCAACCTCTCCCTCTCTCCTTGCTGGATCAAGGCGTGGGAGGCGTCACCGGGCTGTACGTGTGTTGAGCGCGGAGGTGCCGTCCGTTCGGCACTAGGATCATCGGTGATTTGAATCACGACGAGCACGACTCCTTCAACCCCGTTCTCTTGAGCGCTTCCGCTTAGCGATCTACAAGGGTATGTAGATGCACTCTCCTTCCCTCGTTGCTGGTTTCTCCATAGATAGATCTTGGTGACACGTGGGAAAATTTTGAATTTCTGCTCGTTCCCCAACAAAGGCATCATGAGCTAGGTCTATTGCGTAGATTCTTTGCACGAGTAGAACACAAAGTAGTTGTGGGCGTTGATTTTGTTCAATATGCTTACCGTTACTAGTCCAATCTTGTTTCGACGGTATTGTGGGATGAAGCGGCCGGACCGACCTTACGTACTCTTCGTGAGACAGGTTCCACCGATGACATGCACTTGGTGCATGAGGTGGCTAGCGGTGCCGCCTCTCCACTTTAGTCGGAACGGATTCGATGAAAAGGGTCCTTATGAAGGGTAAATAGCAATTGGCATATCACGTTGTGGTTTTGCGTAGGTAAGAAACGTTCTTGCTAGAAACCCATAGCAGCCACGTAAAACATGCAAACAACAATTAGAGGGCGTCTAACTTGTTTTTGCGGGGTATGCTATGTGATGTGATATGGCCAAGAAGAATGTGATGAATGATATGTGATGTATGAGATTGATCATGTTCTTGTAATAGGATTCACGACTTGCATGTCGATGAGTATGACAACGGCAGGAGCCATAGGAGTTGTCTTTATTTATTGTATGACCTGCGTGTCATTGAACAACGCCATGTAATTACTTTACGTTATTGCTAACCGTAGCCATAGTAGTAGAAGTAATAGTTGGCGAGACAACTTCATGAGGACACGATGATGGAGATCATGATGATGGAGATCATGGTGTCATGCGGTGACGATGATGATCATGGAGCCCGAAGATGGAGATCAAAGGAGCAAAATGATATTGGCCATATCATGTCACTATATAATTGCATGTGATGTTTATTATGTTTATGCATCTTGTTTACTTAGAACGACGGTAGTAAATAAGATGATCCCTTACAAAATTTCAAGAAGTGTTCTCCCCGACTGTGCACCGTTGCTACAGTTAAATAAGCTTCTAAGCACCACGTGATGATCGGGTGTGATGGATTCTTACGTTCACATACAACGGGTGTAAGACAGATTTACACAGCAAAAACACTTGGGGTTAACTTGACGAGCCTAGCATGCACAGACATGGCCTCGAACACGAGAGACCGAAAGGTCGAGCATGAGTCGTATGGTAGATACGATCAACATGAAGATGTTCACCGATGATGACTAGTCCGTCTCACGTGATGATCGGACACGGCCTAGTTGACTCGGATCATGTAATCACTTAGATGACCGGAGGATGTCTATCTGAGTGGGAGTTCATAAGATGAACTTAATTATCTTGAACATAGTCAAAAGACCTTTTGCAAATTATGTAAATGGCTCGCGCTTTAGTTCCACTGTTTAGATATGTTCCTAGAGAAAATATAGTTGAAAGTTGACGAGCGATTATGCGGACAGTAGAAAGCTTATGTCCTTAATGCACGCTCGGTGTGCTGAACCCCAAACGTCGTTTGTGGATGTTGCGAACATCGGACGTACGCTTTGATAACTACGTGATAGTTCAGTTAAGCGGTTTAGAGTTGAGGCACCAAAGACTTTTTCGAAACGTCGCAGAACATGTGAGATGTTTCGAGGGCTGAAATTGGGATTTCTAGCTCGTGCCCACGACAAGAGGTATGAGACCTCCGACGATTTTCTTAGCCTGCAAACTAAGGGAGAAAGCTCAATCGTTGAGCTTGTGCTCAGATTGTCTGAAGTGCAACAATCACTTGAATCGAGTGGGAGTTGATTTTCCAGATGAGATAGTGATGTTTCTCCAAAGTCATTGCCACCAAGCTACTAGAGCTTCGTGATGAACTATAACATATCAGGGATAGATATGATGATCCTTGAAGTGTTCGCGATGTTTGACACCGCGAAAGTAGAAGTCAAGTAGGAGCATCAATTGTTGATGGTTGGTAAAACCACTAGTTTCAAGAGGGGCAAGGGCAACAAGGGATACTTCATGAAACAGCAAAACAGTTGCTGCTCTAGTGAAGAAACCCAAGGTTGAACCCAAACCCGAGACTAAGTGCTTCTGTAATGAGGGAACGGACACTGAAGCAGAACTACCCTAGATACTTGGTAGATAAGAAGGCAGGCAAGGTCGATAGAAGTATATTTGATATACATTATGTTAATGTGTACTTTACTAGTACTCCTAGTAGCACCAGGGTATTAGATACCGGTTCGGTTGCTAAATGTTAGTAACTCGAAATAAAAGCTACGGAATAAAAGGAGACTAGCTAAAGGTGAGCTGACGATATGTGTTGGAATTGTTTCCAAGGTTGATATGATCAAACATCGCACGCTCCCTCTACCATCAAGATTAGTATTAAACCAGAATAATTATCATTTGGTGTTTATGTTGAGCATAGACATGATTGGATTATGTCTATCGCAATAAGGTTATTCATTTAAGGAGAATAATGGTTACTCTGTTTATTTGAATGATACCTTCAATGGTCTTGCACCTAAATAAATGGTTTATTGAATCTCGATCATAGTGATACACATTTTCGTGCCAAAAGTATAAGATAGTAATGATAGTACCACTTACTTGTGGCACTGCTATGTAAGTCATATTGGTGTAAAACGCATGAAGAAGCTCCATGTTGATGGATCTTTGGACTCACTCGTTTTGAAAAGTTTGAGACATGCGAACCATGTCTATTGGTGTATACGCATGAAGAAACTCCATGCAAGATGGATCGTTTAGACTCACTTGATTTTGGATCACTTGAGATATGCAAATCATACCACATGGACAAGATGACTGAAAAGCCTCGGTTTCAGTAAGATGGAACAAGATAGCAACTTGTTGGAAGTAACACATTTTGATGTGTGCAGTCCAATGAGTCTTTGAGGCATCTGATGAATATCGTTATGTTATGACTTCACGATGATTCGAGTAGATGTTGAGTATATTTACTTGATGAAGCACAAGTCTGAATTATTGAATGGTTCAAGTAATTTCAGAGTGAAGTTGAAGATCATCGTGACAAGAGGATAGAATGTCTATGATATGATCATAGAGATGAATATCTGAGTTACGAGTTTTGGCACACAATTAAGACATTGTGCAAATTGTTTCACAATTAATACCGCCTGGAACACCATAGTGTGATGGTGTGTCCGAACATCATAGTTGCACCCTATTAGATATGGTGCGTACCATGATGTCTCTTATCAAATTACCACTATCGTTCATGGGTTAGGCATTAGAGACAACCACACTCACTTTAATAGGGCACCACGTAATTCCGTTGAGATGACACCGTATGAACTATGGTTTAGAGAAACCTAAGCTGTCATTTCTTAAAGGTTTGGGGCTGCGACGCTTATGTGGAAAAGTTTCAGGTTGATAAGCTCGAACCCAAAGCGGACAAAATGCATCTTCATAGGACACCCAAAACGGTTGGGTATACCTCCTAATTCAGATCCGAAAGCAATAGGGATTGTTTCTTGAATCGGGTCCTTTCTCGAGGAAAAGTTCGTCTCGAAAAGTTGAGTGGGAGGATGGTGGAGACTTGATGAGGTCATTGAACCGTCACTTCAACAAGTGTGTAGCAGGCACACGGAAGTTGTTCCCATGGCACCTACACCAATTGAAGTAGAAGCTTATGATAGTGATCATGAAGTTTGGATCAAGTCACCGACGTACCTCGTAGGGTGACAAGGATGCGTACCACTTCAGAGTGGTACAGTAATCATGTCTTGAAGGTCATGTTGCTAGACAACAATGAACCTACGAGCTATGGAGAAGCGATGGTGGGCCCAGATTCCGACAAATGGTTAGAAGCCATGAAATCCGAGATAGGATCCATGTATCAGAACAAAGCATGGACTTTGGTGGACTTGCCCGATGATCGGGAAGCCATTGAGATAAATGGATCTTTAAGAAGAAGACGGACGTGGACGGTAATGTCACCGTCTGTGAAGCTCGACTTGTGGTGAAGAGTTTTTCACAAGTTCAAGGAGTTGACTACGATGAGATTTTCTCATCTGTAGTGATGCTTAAGTCCGTCGGAATCATGTTAGCATTAGCTGCATTTATGAAATCTGGCAGATGGATGTCAAGACGAATTTCCTTACCAGTTTTCGTAAGGAAAGGTTGTATGTGATACAATCAGAAAGGTTTTGTCGATCCTAAGGATGCTAAAAGGTATGCTGGCTCCAGCGATCCTTTCTAAGGACTGGAGTAAGCATCTCGGAGTTGGAATGTGCACTTTGATAGGATGATCAAAGATTTTGGGTTTTTCTAAGTTTATGAGAAACTTGTATTTCCAAAGAAGTGAGTGGGAGCACTATAGAATTTCTGATGAGTATATGTTGTTGACATATTGTTGATCAGAAATGATGTAGAATTTTCTGTAAAGCATATAGGGTTATTTGAAAAGTGTTTTTCAAGTGAAAACCTGGATTAGGCTACTTGAACATTGAGCATCAAGATCTATGAGGATAGATCAAAAACGCTTAATGGTACTTTCAAATGAGCATATACCTTGACATGATCTTGAAAGTGTTCAAGATGGATCAGTCAAAGAAGGAGTTCTTACCTGAGATGTAAGGTATGAAGTTAAGAGTTAAAGCTCGACCACGGCAGAAGAGAGAGAAAGGACGAAGGTCGTCCCTATGCCTAAGGCGTAGGCTCTACAAGTATGCTATCTTGTGTACCGCACCGGAAGTGTGCCTTGCCATGAGTCGGTCTAAGGGTACAAGAATGATCCAGAATGGATCGTTGGACAGCGGTCAAAATTGTCCTTGGAGTAAATAAGGACATGTTTCTCAATTATGGAGGTGATAAAGAGTTCGTAAAGGGTTACGTCGATGCAAGCTTTAACACCTGTCCGAGTGACTCGAGTAGCAAACCGGATCGTATAGTGGAGCAACCATTTGGAATAGCTTCAAGTGGAGCGTGGAAGCAGCATTTATAATATGACCTAGAAATTTGCAAAGTACACACGGATCTGAAAGGTTCAGACCCGTTGACTAAAACCCGTTGACTAAAACCTCTCTCACAAGCAAAACATGATCAAACCTCAGAACTCATTGAGTCTTAATCACATGGTGATGTGAACTAGTTTAAGACACTAGTAGACTCTTTGGATGTTGGTCACATGGCGATGTGACCTATCGTGTTAATCACATGACGATGTGAACTAGATTATTGACTCTAGTGCAAGTGGGAGACTGTTGGAAATATGCCCTAGAGGCAATAATAAATTAGTTATTATTATTATATTTCCTTGTTCATGATAATCGTTTATTATCCATGCTATAATTGTATTGATAGGAAACTCAAATACATGTGTGGATACATAGACAACACCATGTCCCTAGCAAGCCTCTATTGGCTAGCTCGTTGATCAATAGATGGTTACGGTTTCCTAACCATGGACATTGGATGTCATTGATAACGGGATCACATTATTGGGAGAATGATGTGATGGACAAGACCCAATCCTAAGCCTAGCACAAAGATCGTAGTTCGTATGCTAAAGCTTTTCTAATGTCAAGTATCATTTCCTTAGACCATGAGATTGTGCAACTCCGGATACCGTAGGAATGCTTTGGGTGTACCAAACGTCACAACGTAATCGGGTGGCTATAAAGGTACACTACGGGTATCTCCGAAAGTGTCTGCATTGGGTTGGCACGAATCGAGACTGGATTTGTCACTCCGTGTGACGGAGAGGTATCTCTGGGCCCACTCGGTAGGACATCATCATAATGTGCACAATGTGATCAAGGAGTTGATCACGGGATGATGTGTTACGAGCGAGTAAAGAGACTTGCCGTAACGAGATTGAACAAGGTATCGGGATACCGACGATCGAATCTCGGGCAAGTATCGTACCGATAGACAAAGGGAATTGTATACGGGATTGATTAAAGTCCTTGACATCGTGGTTCATCCGATGAGATCATCGTGGAACATGTAGGAGCCAACATGGGTATCCAGATCCCGCTGTTGGTTATTGACCGAGAATGTCTCGGTCATGTGCATGGTTCCCGAACCCGTAGGGTCTACACATAAGGTTCGATGGCGCTAGGGTTATAAAGGAAGCTTGTATGTGGTTACCGAATGTTGTTCGAGTCCGGATGAGATCCCGGACGTCACGAGGAGTTCGGAATGGTCCGGAGGTAAAGATTTATATATGGGAAGTGCTGTTTCGCCATTGGGACAAGTTTGGGTTATCGGTATTGTACGGGACCACGGAGGGTCCCGGGGCCCACCGGTGGGGCCACCTGCCCGGGGCCACATGGGCCCTAGGTGGTGCGCCTAGGCCTGCATGGGCCAAGGGAACCAGCCCCAAGAGGCCCATGCGCATGAAACACTTGGAGAGGAAGAGTCCATAGAGGGAAGGCACCTCAGGGGTGCCTTGGGAGGATGGACTCCTCCCCCCTGGCCGCACCCCTCCCTTGGAGGAGGGGGCAGGCTGCGCCCCCCTCTCCTTGCTCCTATATATAGTGGGGGGGGGCAGCAATACTTGAGCCCTGGCGCCTCCCTCTCCCTCTCCAACACCTCCTTCTCCTCCGTGAGTGCTTGGCGAAGCCTGCAGGATTACCACGCTCCTCCACCACCACCATGCCGTTGTGCTGCTGCTGGATGGAGTCTTCCTCAACCTCTCCCTCTCTCCTTGCTGGATCAAGGCGTGGGAGGCGTCACCGGGCTGTCGTGTGTTGAGCGCGAGGTGCCGTCCGTTCGGCACTAGGATCATCGGTGATTTGAATCACGACGAGTATGACTCCTTCAACCCCGTTCTCTTGAACGCTTCCGCTTAGCGATCTACAAGGGTATGTAGATGCACTCTCCTTGCCCTCGTTGCTGGTTTCTCCATAGATAGATCTTGGTGACACGTAGGAAAACTTTGAATTTCTGCTACGTTCCCCAACAGCCTCGGTGTCGACAAACCCTAAATGATGAGACCATGATCTTGTTCCTTGACAATAACCAACTTTTTGACCAAACTTTTTTCCTATTTAGAGCGAAACATGGCCCACAGCGATGAGGCCGGTGGTTGAGGCGGCAAGCAATTCTGGGAGCTGTCCCAGAGATGGAGGAACAACCTCACCGCTATGAGGACGCCATGGAAGACACCGATCCTGATTACACAACCCCTAGTGGCGTCGGGGATGACACCACTGATGGTGCCGCCGAGGATGCCACCACTGATGATGGCGGCGCACACACAGATGGTAGCCAATCGAAGAAGCAAAGGAAGGACCAGCGTCCGAATGCGCTCCGCACCGTCAAGGAGGAATTCACTCAAGTGGACTCCGACGGGAATCCAACGGAGCCCAAACATATAGTCAAGAGGTACTCGGTTCAGCTCGGGTGCATTCTCCGGAGCACCGTCTCGATCAACACCGAGAACCTTAGGCATAAGGACCGAGGGAATTTGCGCAACCTCCTCTTCATGAAGCTGCATGAACGATACAAGTTCCCCGCCGAATTTGAAAACACACGCCTCTTAGGGAATAAAGTGAACAGTGCCGCCGTCACGAAGATGAGCACGGCCCTGTCTACTTGGAGAAGCGCGGTGAAGAAAATGATTGATAAAGGTGATAATTATGAGAAGATCAAGGCGAAATATCCTTTGATGAGCGAAGATGAGTACAAGGAGTTCAATATCAAGTGCTCGACCAGTGCAACCTCCGAATCAAGTCAGTGGGGAAAGAAATGCGGGAGTTGAACTTAGGGGAACACAAACTCGGGCCTGGCGGTTACAGAGTGGCGGAGCCTATATGGGACAAGGAGGACGCGGAGCGTGCCGAGCAAGGCCTACCGCCCCGCTTCGAGAAATACAGCGGTAACAAGCAGACCAGGAACTATGTCAGGGCCCGGTACAAGGAGGACCCGATAACAAAGGAGCTTACCACGGATCCGAAGACCAGGGCGCTTGAGCTTGTTCTGGTAAGGAATACACCCCCGCGTAATTAGCTCCATATGGTTGCACTCTAACTAATCCCCAATATTTCTAAATGGTTCACGTTCCTTTCGCAGGAAACTGAAAGCAGTAGCGCGGGGTCGTCTCAGAGCTCCCCTTTCGACAGCCCTTTAAATAGGGCGTTGAACATAATGAAAAGCAAGAATAAGCTCACTAAGACGATGTCAGCTGGTCGTGTGGCCGGCAAAGGCTTGTCCACAAAATGGGGGTCATACTATACCGCTGGTGTGCGGAAGGAGAAAAAGGCCAGCTCGGAAAGCGGGACGCGAGGTTGAAGCACTCAAGGCACAAGTGGCGCGGATTCGGAGCTTGTCCAAGAGCAAGTGGAACAACAATCTGGGAGCGAAGCTCAACGCCATGGTGCCTACGTTGATTCATGGGCTGGCGACGTGGATTGCGGGCGGCCAGCAGGGCCTCCCGGTTCCCAGCTTCACAGCCAAGAACTTCGCACGTAGCCTTGCAGCGGCGCCATTGGTGTCTCCGGCGGCGGCGCCATTGGTGTCTCCGGCGGAGGCGGTATTCGTGTATCCGACGCCGGCACGGGCATTGGAGCTTAATGCACCCGGGTGTACGCCGGCCGGCACCTCGCCAGCAAGCTCCCTCTCCGTCAGTTGCATGCCCACCGTTGGCGGTGCCTCGACATTAGCCGAGCTCGACGACATCACGGTAACTAAGCCTCTCGGCCGATGACTTCATCTCCTTGCCTTTGACTGGGCATCCCTGACGCCCTGTACATGTTTTCGCAGGGCACCGCCGACGTTCCTTGCATTCTTCTGCACTTCATGGGCGCCGAGTTGGTCGATGTCGCCAAGGGCAGAATCGTTCAACCGGGCAACCACATGTTCCACGGTAATCCGATGCCACCCACAGTGTATAGGGTTGAAGTGGTTCGAGTGCTGCCAGGCTGCGACGAGCTGTTACCTCCGATTCGACCCGCTGGGGCCGACGAAGAAGATGAGATGACCCTCAGCGCCTGCGTAAACTGGCCGCTGCTTTGGCCGAAGAGCCAGATTCGTTTGGGGGCGGGGGACACCACCCCACAGACAAGACCGCCAGTCGTGCCGGCGCCAAGCCATGGCAAGAACGCCGCAACACTACCAGACCTGCCGGACATCCCTATGTCGGACATTCCTATGGCACAGGATCCGGACAGCCCTATGGCACAGGATCCGGACGACGACGACAACGACGACGGTACATTTACCAAAGTCGATAAGTACTTTGCCGAACATGGGTACGCTGACGAGTTCTGCGGGCCTCTTTCTCAAGAACCCAACCAAGACGACCGCAATCTAGCTGGTACGTCGGAGAAATCCAATTGCAATAGGCGTCGTCCGGCGTTCAGTTCTCAGGAGACGCCTCCAGCTCCCGCCTTCACCGAGCCTCAGATAGCTGAGGTGCGAAATATTATCAGCCCCAACACGCTCAAGAAAGCGGTCTGTGAGCAGAACTCGGTCCCATTACAGGAGATCAAGAAGAAGGGACGGAAACGAAAGACTAACAAGGGCGCCGGTGTGAGCCAACCGGCATCGAGTTTGATTTGTGCTCAGGACGGGCCACCTTCACCTAAGGATATCTCGAGGAGGGTGCATGTGGCGGGTAGGGCGATGCTACCACCAAATATGCTGAATGCTGCAACTGGTGCTATGCGGAGTCTGCACGACAGTGTTCTTTCTTTGGAGAAGCGGCGTCTGAGAGAGAATGATGTGGCATACCCGGTTTTCGTGGCCAAGGTGCCAGAGGGCAAGGGCTTTGCGGATGGCGACATCGGGGGTACGATCGTCCTACGGTTTGATGACATCTTTGCTATGTTTAACCTTCATCCACTGCACTACACCTTCGTTCGGCTGTTTTCGTTGAGTATGGAGATGCGGATCATTAGAGACAAGACCCCGGACATCGTGATAGTCGACCCCTTCTACATGCGTGCCGTTGCGAGTTCACACCTCGAAGGCGTCATTCTGGCAAACCCAGATAAGGATAACTTCCTTGTGGCTTACTTTCCCGAGTAAGTCATCCCTTAACCGCCACGTAACATATGATTTCTTAGATTTGGATCATTCTTTTTTTTCTAACATTCCGTGTTCTGTGCAGTGACACACATTGCACACTCATCCTCTTAAGCCCGAAATATTCCATGGCCACATATTTCGACCCGAACCGTAACTCCAAGATAGACTACACAAATGTCAAGAAAGTTCTTGATGATTTTCTCCCCGGCTACGCGAAATCTGGAGGCACCTTCACCAGGGCAGTTCGTAAGTACGGCAAGCACATGTTCTCACACAATCTGAAGTTCTGCTGTGTCAAGCAGCCGCTTTGGCGGTCGAAGGATGCCTACTCGCCCTCCATCACATGCGGGCGATCGTGAGGACCATCATCAACTTCGCTAGCAGATAATCTCAAAGATTGGGCCGCGAGCTTGTCGGCAGTCCAGACGCGGACCTCGGACAAGAATTCTTTCGCATCCGATCCGGAGTTCGCGGACATCATCCAGCAAGATGTCCTTCATACCTCGGGCAGTTCTTCGTCGATATCAACCGTCCAACAGTGAGATAGATGAAACGCTACAAATGCAGGGTGACAACGACCGCGATTTCATGACCATCACGACGACGGCGGCTTCATCCACGCTCCCGTCCAATGAGTCGAGTCGAAAGTAGTGATGTGTAGTTCTGAAACATTGATTAGCTCATGTTGTAATTAAACTTTAATGAATTCGTATGTCTCTTTGGTTTGGACAGTCGTTCAACTTAGATGTAATCGATGCTATTTATTAGTAGGACCATGAATCGTGCTATTAATGTCTTGCTTTTCTTTCGATCCTTTTGTTGCATACTTACATAATGCTTATGTATTGTCTGTTGTTTGGCTTGTGCATAGAGATGCCGTCGTATGTCGTGTACAAGGGTAAGGTTCGAAGTCTCTGACGATCGGGAGGAGTGTCGGAGACAGGTTCACCGTTTCAGCGGTAACAGTTACAAAGGGTACACCACTAGGGCGGAGGCCGAATCTAGATATGCCCGCTATCTAGCGGGAGAGAGGAGGGAGCATTTGAGGAACCGGATGAGGACCAGTTTGATCGCGATGATGCTCATCGTGATGACCACAACTCTCTTTTATGTGATGGTAGTTTAGATGATCGATATCGACTTGTAATGTGAAGACAAACTCGATACTCGCGGTCTTGAGACTTGTAATGTTTTATCTTTGTTCGGTCTTTTGAATTCGGAGACTGATATGATGAATTGTATTCAGAGACTAATCTTCTATTGTATTCGATGAATCTGATGTTGTTGTGTGCTGCTGTCTATATACTGTCCAATAATATATTTTGTAACATGTGCAAAAATCAGAAAAGCAAAAAACCAAATATTCATACTCTCAAGGCGCATCAAGCGAGTGCGCCATTAGTATGCCAAAGGATACTAATGGCGATCAAGGAAGAGTGCGCCATTAGTGTGACAAAGCACATGGTTACATATGGCCCCGGGAGGCATACTAATGGCGCATGGGGTTACATACTAATGGCGCACTGCCAGGTGCGCCATTAGTATACCAGATACTAATGGCGCACCAGTGGTGCGCCATTAGTAAAAAATTCTAATGGCGTGCTACTAATGGCGCACCGGTAGTGCGCTATTAGTAGGCAAAACCGGTGCGCCATTAGTAGGCCTTTTCCTAGTAGTGTTGGAGGTTTTGTGACCATACTCGCAAACCTTACCCGTCCTGCCTATGCGTTAGAAGAGCCTCCCGAATATGTTGTGTACCAAGGGTCCATGAGCGGTGAGAGCCTTCAATTCAGGCCATCAGACACATCTACGGTAGGGGTGCATGCCGAAACGCCCCTACAGGTTCACCGGAAGGACAACTTCCTTCGAGCCACAAGCCATCCAGCTAGCTGCTCGAGAGGCTATAGTTCAACTCCTGCAGTTGTCGCCCAGAGTTAACCGTCGCTCGTTCTACTACTACCCCAGACATGAAGGGTATGGTAGACCACCCCAAGTTGCCAACGGAGATCACGAGACGGATCCTGCATTGTTGCATCTGGTGCGCTATGTAAGTGCACTAGAGGATATGTTCGATCAAATCACCATTGATCTGATCGCAGCTCGTGGAGAGCTGGTTCGTCGAGCCCCGACGAGAGGAGAAGACGAGCCCGACGCCGACAACCCAGTCGTGCTGTTCGGACACCCGATCGAGACCCTGAGGTCAGCCCCAGCCATCAACCAAGGTGCTTTGATGACCCCAGAAGTGCTTCGTCGCCTTTTGGGAGCACACTCCAACGGGATTGTGGCCAACAATCCCCGCGATGGTCATCATCGCCACCCCGACCCTGCAGTTCCTCAAGCACCTCCAGCTAATCCCGACGGTGAGACCCGTGGAGAAGTCTCAACATCCACAAGGCAAGCCCGCTTGGATATAAACGAGGTAGACTGAATCACTCGAATAGTACCGAGTCTCAGTGTATCCACGCCTTATAATCGTGTGACCTTGTAAATTAACGCAGCCTGTTGTTGTGCCTCTGTTTTAATAGTAACCTTGCATAGTTATGTCAGCACGCAGTTGCATATTTTTCCGAGCACATCTACCAAAACCATCCCGACAACCCCCAGAGTGATACGTCACTTTGGTGAGATATGTATCTGTGGCTTTGACCCCGACCCTTGGAGCTGAGCTGGAAAATTAATTACCTTTCACCACGGTAAAATGACCAAGCTCCAGTGCTATAAGAGGGCCACCTCGTGACCTTGCCAAGCACCCCTCACCTCGTGCACCATTTCTTGCCATGACAAGCCCTAGTATTTATCTGAGAACCCCAGATGCAACCCCGGGTAGTTTTGTCAAAATATTGTGGGATTTTACCTACAGTACCATGGGTTCTACCCAGCCACCCCAATACGAGCTGCTCAAATCGAGGATCACCCCATCCACCTCGAAATATTGGGCAGTAGTACACATCCCTCTTGTAAACCCGAACCAAGACCCAACGGAAGTTTCCTTCGTGGGGAAATCTATGCCAGCTCCACTAATGGCCATAGAAGCGGCTGCACACGAAGCGCTTGCTCGCCTTTGATTCGCGGTACCCTATGCCAACGAAAGAGGATATTATTACTTTCTGAGCCGTGCAGCACCCGGAGGAATAACATCTTTTCCCGGTGGACGGATTGAGAGAGACCCAGTACTGGCCAACCTGGTCCAGTACGACATCGCTCAAGAACGTTTGACCCAGCGAATAATGGGTTATCTCCAGAGTCTCGCGGTTTTAAATTCTCAGATTGCCATCGGCAGACCACTGAGGCCCGACCAGGAGAGACACATTCATCGGCTGGTCAGTCCGCTTCCCCCGATAGAAGAGGAGTGCATCCCAGTACCAGAGACATTTTCTCGGGACCCCGTCCAGTTACCGTTTGCATTATAGACGTTGCTGCTGTGTTTATTATTGTAACATTTATTTATAAGTTGTAACTTATGCGTGGTACCCCGAGTTTCCGCGGCGAGTAAATCATTTAGTTTCTATTAATGTGAGTAGTTTTGTTGCGGTTTGACTCTAATATATTATAATTTTCTATCACGAAAAAAAAATCCTGGAGTGAGATTTCTTTTCCCTGAGTTGCTTCATCGTATATCTTCTCACGACATGGATTATTTTTATTCACACAGCACCACAACTACTCGAACACATACACTGCTTGCAAAAACACGTAACCGTGGAGTATTTGTTTTTCAAAACAGCTCTTAACAAATCTCGAGGACGAGATTTTTTCTTAAGGGGGGTAGTGTTGTAACACCCCAAAAAATTTAGCCTTGTTTTGTTTATTAAAATTTTGCCAGGAACTTAAAAATTGTTTTATGGATTTCCTGTTGATTTCAGAACCTTTCTTTTCTTTATTATTATGGAGTTTTTATCCCAAGTAAAAACTTTTCAATCATTATTGGACTCATTTTCCCTCTCAAATAAAACAATCCTTTTATCAGTGGGATTATTTATATAATTATCTTTCCCTGAGCTTTATTTCTCCAAAAGGGTTTTTCATAAGTTTAGGGTCCCATTTGCACTGCAACCCTTTTATAAATTCATTCAAAAATTCCACCAAAATTTGGGGATGTCATGTGATGTTTTTAAAACACTTTTATGCAAAAATATATTTCAATCTTTGGATATTTTGAGTTCTACACCAAGTTTTCAAATCTGGTCAAATCTCACTTTTGCACTACAACCTATTTAAATATTTCTTTAAAACTTCTACCAAAATTTTGGGATGTCAGTAGGAGCATATTATTCCATTTTATGCAAAAATACAGGGATGTTCTTTGAAAGTTTTGAGTGAATCATCCTCATCTTCATTCTGGTGCAACTTGGTGATTTGTACTGCAACCATCTTCTAACTTGCTCCTCTACCCATGAGCTTTCTCCTACTTGTAGTACACCTTACCAAACCCTTAAGTCCAGGAGATTGGACCCATTGGGAGATTTTTGGTCCATGCTTTGATGCCATTTACCTTCTGTCCAGAACTGAAGATTTGCAAAACTTACACTAGCAAGTTTCTTCTTTTGCCCAAATGACCTTACCACTATCTTTTGCAATTAAAGAGACACTAGCCTGGAGAATTTGACCACTCCAAGAACTGCCTAGATGTCGCTGGCATTTTGTCAAATACCCTGTGTGCATAGACAGATTTGGCATGGATGAAAGTTTTGTGTTGTGAACTTCCCCCTTGTCCAAACCAAGTTGTCTAGTAGCCTTCTAACTGTCTCTAACCTAGGCCTATGGATTTTCATTGGATCTCTAGCAATTTTGGTCGCCCTGGCATTTCGTCGAACGAGTGCCGTGCACGCATGGAGCGCGAGCAGAGCACGCGTTTTGCACGTGCCGCGCCCGAGCCGCCGCGTCGCGCCCCTGGTTTTGCCCACACTGCAGAGCCGCGCCACACACTCGACCTCTCACCAGAACGCGCCAAGCAGCCCTGGTGCCCTACAGCACCGCCGTCAGAGCCCCTTGGCGGCACGCCGGCGTCCGCAGTGAGCTCCTGCCGCGGTCGGTGCCGCCCAAGCCACACGCGCGCGCCAGCTCGCCCCTTGAGCAGCGTGGAGTGCGCCGACCAGCTCCAACCGCCTCCACGTCGCCCCTAGCTACAGAATGACGGTTCACTGGTGAACTTATCCCCGGCCGCCGCGAACCGACATGGATGTGCTATAAAAGGAGGCCCCCGAGCTCCTCCAAGCACTCAGGCAGCCTCACACCATCCTCCAAGTGCCCCCATTGACATCAATTGAAGAGGAAAAGGCCGTCTTCACCCTCTCCGGTCAGCTCGGCCGCCGCCTCGTCCCGGTTCACCCCGGCGCCACCAGGGCCTCCCCCACCTTTCCATCACCACCACTCGACTCCTCTTCGTCTTGCGAAGCCGCCCAGACCCCTAGCTGCGACGGAAAGCCACCGTAACCCCAAACCCACTTTGCCACCGAAGCCACCGGCCGCCGCGAAGCTCGCCGCCGGCGACTCCCTCCGTCCCCGCCAGAAAGTCGACCACCGATAGGACCGCCTCGACCCCCTTGAGCCCGCGGATGGCCTCGGTTTCCCGAACGGTGCCGCCGTTACGCCGAAAGCATCGCCGAGTCCCGCCCACTCGGGCAGAGGAAGAGGAGGAGGAGAGACTAGTCAAACGACCGGTGGCGAAGCGGGCCCACTGTCGGTGACCCCACGATCCATGCTGGATAAGTGGAGGCGTAAATCCAAAATACGCCTTCGACGTGGTCAGTAATCGAATCGTTTTTCTTTTTCTGTTTGATTTTTTAAAAAACAGATTTTGACCAAAACTTTGACTGTCCATAACTTTTTAAATATAACTCCAAATGAATTGATTCTTTTTCCTACCTCTCTCAAATATTGTCTAGTTTATTTTAAGATTTATTTCAAAAAAAATCAGACAACTTTTTGGTAATGTTTTTAAAATGATATATTGATCCAAATATTTTAAATAGGATTTTTGGAGAGAGGAGAAAGCTTTCAAAAGTTTTGGAGTGCACCCTGCCTTTCCACACCTTGAAGGCAAGCATTATGAACCCTGGCATAATATTTTTCATGCATGGTTGACACGATTATGACACCACCTCGATACGTAAAACTCGTTATTTTATGTGGAGATATGATCATTTGCATGAATGGAAACTTCCTTGCTATTGGAAATGGACATGCTTGTGATAGTGATCATCCTCGTATGCCTTTCGTGCCTACCGGAAGGGAAACGGGAAAGTCTCTGTCTTGGGTAGACCCGAGCTTGTCCCTAGTTCCTCGTCGAGACGAGTGTGTCCGGAATGGCATGAGGGGTATGATGAGTGGTGATTCGTTGGATGAAATATATTCATTATGCTAATCATGCAGGGAATACTTAAACCTCCTGAGTCGACCATAGATCGAGTCTTGTTCCAAGAACCCCCATACTTGTTTCAGACTACCACTTGTCTCTACAACAAGTAGGGTACAGTTCGAAAGTTGTCAACCCTTTCTAGCACACACCGTCAGAGAGGCCATGGTGGAAGATACCGGTTGTAGCTGGTAGGCAGCCACCTGTCCGGGGCATGGGTGTTTCAGTTGAGACCGAGAGGAGGCCACCCCTTAGAGCGTGCGATATAAATTTGATCCCATGCTACGCGAGGTTTTAGCCTCCCACTTAGAGTTTTGCTTCACAGCGTCGTGGGTGATTCGGACACCGTAAGTTAAGCTGGTGTGTGCAAGTTAGGTGTGTTTTCAACTAAAAGGTCGTGATGTAATTAGTCCCGATGGACTAAAGGAATCCGTTACTCGTGGGTAAAGAGTACACCCTCTGCAGAGTTTAAGCCTATTCGAATAGCCGTGTCCATGGTTAAGGACTACAGTCTGGGATGGGTCAAGTGTTGGTCTTAGTGTCGGTCTTCGGAGGAGAAACTGTTAAACCAAACTTGGGATCCGACTTGTGACTTGTGACGACCATGATTATTATTTCGTTATGGACTAACCCGTTATATTATTTGAATTATCGAGTATCCCTGGGATGGTTCTACCTCCTGGATATTCACTGTGATTATTTATAAGCCCTTTACGTGGTGTCGCTGAGATGCCCGACTGTGGCATGCTTGTTATTTATTTACTTTATAAGCCCTTTATGTGGTGTCGCCGAGAGGCCTTGATCGTGGCATGCTTGTTATTCATTTACTTTATAAGCCCTTTATGTGGTGTCGCTGAGACGCCCGACTGTGGCATGCTTGTTATTTATTTTACTTTATAAGACCTTCATGTGGTGTCGCTCAGACGCCCGACTGAGGCATGCTTGTTATTTACCATCAATTCGAGATGTCGCTTCAGACATCCGAATGGTGCATTTTATTCCTACTCTATCATTACATATTCATTGTTACATATTAATAACCTGCTTGCATGCATCAAGGATTTTACTTTTATGACTGACGTTGTGATCATAGAATATTTTCAGAGCATGATTATCGGTTGTTATATTATACCTGTGTTCATAATGTTTGCGAGTACATTCAAAGTACTCACTGGCTTGTCCCTGGCTATTGTCTTGGCCAGATTTCTTGCGTGGAGAGGAGCGTTGCGATGACAGCCCCGGAACCTACGCAATGGTGATAGCAGCCTCGCGAAGATAGGAGTTAACCTGGTCAACTTTCCTGTGGGAAATGGAGTCCCATAGACGCTGATGATCCACAAACCGCTTCCGCCATCAACCATTAGAAACCATTTGTTGTACTCACAGACCAGAATGGTCTTGTACTGCATATTTTGTATTTTGCTTGGAATTTCTGTATCAAAGTTGGTGCCTCATCAGCTAACAGTAATCCTGGGGCTGGTGAGCACAAGGGCCATTTTCTGGAAATTAATACCCGGAAAACCGGTCGTGACAATATTACACTGGTTTCTGGAGTGGGAATTTATGCCCCTCTTCATGTCGTTCAACGACGAGTACCGCGCTCACCACCTGGTGAGTCGCAGATATGTAGAGCAACATAGGTTCGCCAACGCTTGGTGTGGCAAGGATTGGATTGCTTGCTAATAAAGTTTTTATTTCTTCCAATCCTGTTGTAGCCGCATCCGTCCATTCAAAGTGGTCGGTGTGTCGGAGCAGTCGATAAAGTAGTAGTGCCTTTTCTCCTAATCTGGAGATAAAGCGGCTCAAGGCTGCCACGCACCCAGCTAGTTTTTTGACCTGCTTTAAGTCTATTGGCATTGCCAATTGTGACAAGGCTTGGATCTTGGCTGGTTTCTCTTCGATTCCTCTATTGGAAACAATGAACCAGAGTAGTTTTCCGGCTGGAACGCCGAAGACACATTTTTCCGGATTGAGCCATATGTCATATGTTCGGAGGTTGTCAAATGTGACACGTAGATCGTCCACCAATGATTCGACATGTTTAGTCTTGATGACGACATCATCTATGTATGCCTCCACTGTCTTGCCAATTTGCTTTTCCAAACATGTTTGAATCATGCGTTGGTAAGTGGCGCCAGCGTTTTTTAGCCCAAAAGGCATAGTGTTGAAGCAGAAAGGCCCATAGGATGTAATGAATGTCGTTGCGGCCTGGTCTGACTCCTTCATTTTAATTTGATGGTATCCAGAGTATGCGTCGAGGAAACATAATGAGTCGTGTCATGTGGTCGCGTCAATGATTTGGTCAATGCGGGGTAGTGGGAAGGGGTCCTTAGGGCAAGCCTTATTGAGGTCTTTAAAGTCGACACAAAGGCGCCAGGATTTATCCTTCTTTGGCACCATGACCAGGTTGGCTAGCCAATCCGGAAGCTTGATTTCTCTGATGAATTCAGCCTCAAGTAGTTTGGCTAGCTCCTCCCCCATAGCTTGCCATTTGGGTTTGGAGAATCGCTGCAACATCTACTTGACTGGTTTGAACCCGTTTATGATATTGAGGCTATGCTCGGCCAGTCTGCGTGTGATCCCGGGCATGTCCGAAGCGTGCCAGGCAAAGATATCCCAATTTTTGCACAGGAACACTCATAGGGCAGCGTCGATCGTTGGATCCAGCAGTGCTCCAATGGCTGCTGTTTTGTTAGGATCCGTTGGGTGTACTTGAAATTTGACTATTTCGTCTGCTGGCTTGAAAGAAGTGGATTTGGGCCTCTTGTCGAGGATTACGTCATCTTTGTCCACTGTGGAGCACAGAGTGGTTAGCTTCTCGACCGCGAGGGCCTCGGATAGTGCCTCCAGGGCCAAGGATGCAGTTTTGTTTTTGGCATGGAGTGCTATATCCGGATCACTAGCGATAGTGATAACTCCATTGGGCCCTGGCATTTTGAGCTTCATGTACCCGTAATGGGGTATGGCTTGAAAGCATGTAAATGCGTCTCGCCCCAACAGGGCGTGATATCCTCTATTGAAAGGTGCCACGTGGAAGAGCAACTCTTCAGACCTGTAGTTCTCTGGCGTGCCGAACACTACGTCAAGCTTAATTTTCCCCGAGCTTCGTGCTTCTCGACTAGGGATAATGTCTCGAAAAGTGGTGCAACTTTGTTCAATGTGACTCTTATCCATTTGCATTTTTTGGAGCGTATCTTCGTAGATGAGGTTCAGTCCGCTGTCGCCGTCCATGAGCACATTAGTGAGCCGAAAGCCATCCACAATTGGCTTTAAGACCAAGGCGGCTGGTGCGCGGATTGATCTGGCCCTTGGTTCATCGTCGGCAGTAAAAGTTATTGCCGTATCATTCCAAGGATTTATTGCGGCTACTTGGTTGACTTCGGCGAGGTCGCGGAGCACCCTTTTGCACTGATTATTTGAAGAAAAGGTCTCGAAGACCGTACAGACATTGAGATCGTCATCCTCCAAAGAGTGCATCTCCGGGGTAATGTTGGTGAGGATGGCCTCGCCGCTCTTAGCCACTTGCCGGAGCACCCAACATGCCCGAAGGCTATGTGTTGGTTCGTTATTCGGCGTAGTGTGTGTCTGACAGGGCTTGTCGAGCAATTCGTCAAGGACAGTTCTATGTCCCGTGAAGGATTTGATTCGATAGGGCTTGTCGAGCAATTCGTCAAGGACAGTTCTATGTCCCGTGAAGGATTTGATTCTCTTGTCAATGGGATGATGATCGGGTGCCCCGTAAGGGTTCATCCTTTTTGCCCATCCGGTGGGCTGCTTAAAGGCAGGAGGATCCCATCGGGCTATCTGGGCTCTCCAGGTGCTTTCCATTGCGCAGTATTTATGTACTATGTGTGCCAAATCTGCAAAGTGCAGTATGCGGCGGCGGTTGAGGGCATTGAGGATTCCCTCGTCCGTACAGTTGTGGCAAAAAATGAAACCACATCATCGTCGCAGCAATCTTTAATCTTGTTTTTAACAAGGAGGAACCTGGCCCGGAAGTGATGGACAGTTTCCTGAGGTTGCTGTCGTACGTACATTAGGTCACATACGTCTGGAGGACCTGAATTGCTTGGGGAATATTTCTTGTGGTGGGTGGGCGGGCTGAAATCAGAACCATGACCCACCATTGGATCTGGAGTTTGAAGAATCTTCGAGGTCACTAGTCCCAGATCCGGAGGGTCCTGGAGACTTTCAGGCTCGATGCTTAATTCTATGTTCGGAGAACATACGGTCTCTTCCCGAAGATGGGTATCCGGCACGCGGGCCTGGGAAATCCGAACATAGCTTGTTCTTAACTTAGGGGGAGAAGTATTCTCGGTTTGTTCCTCCATGACCGCCACTAGATGGGTGATCGGCGGGGACATGATTTCCCTCTGATCGGGTTTAAGCCCAATCTGATCATAGTCTGTTGCGACCCCCATGGCGGCGATGTTGTAGCGACCCGACCCGAATGGGTCAAGTCTCTGTGCTTTCGTGTCATCCCTGGATCGGTATGCTGACACACACAGTACTCGAAGGATTTATAACAGAGGTAAATCACATGTATGAAATAACGTAAATACTATTACCTCGATCCATAATATAGCGGAAGCAACAAGGTTGTGGATTCCCATCAACACCAACGGCAAAGTTGAGTATAGGAAATCGTAACCCTAACGTATCACTTACTCGTCGTCTGAAAAGTCTGCAACATGAAAAGTTGCAGCCCGAAAACGGGTCAGCACATGGAATATGCTGGCAATGTAACACATAGAGAGTAATGAAAGAATAGGCTATACTACATGCATATATGGCTGGTGGAAAGCTCTATGGTTACAGTTTTGCGAAAAGCCAATTTTTCCCTACTGCAAAGGAATAAATTTACTTAACTATCATGGTGGTTGTTAAACATTGAGAATGGTTGACAGCATTCTCAATCCCAATTAAAAGTACTCATTAAAACCCAAACAAATTATATTAAGTAACGTGATGAGATCAACAGGATATCCAGGTACTAGATACTCAAAATTGTCCATAACCGGGGACACGGCTAACCATGATTAGTTTATACACTCTGCAGAGGTTTGCGCACTTTTCCCCACAAGACTCGATCGCCTCCGTTTGGTTTCTCGCACTACATGGTGTTTGAGAAACGGATGACCGAGACATAGTTTTTCAGAAGCGCTAGCACCTTACATGTGGGTAGACCGTACCAACCTACATCCCCTACATCAGCTAGCCTACCCGTAAGAGTTCGCACAACTTACTCAGCTATGCCAGAGCCCATAATGGCTTGTGGCTGCACACGGAAGTTTCTAGTTTGAATAATCTCATGATCCCTTTGGGCCTGGGTGGCGGTCCAAGAAATACAGGCAAATCCTGTCTACCTGTGCCTTGACAGCAAGTCTGGAATAGCCAGTGCCTCAATCCACCAGATGTGTGTTTAAGTTGCCACCTTAGATAAACCATTAATTATCAATCTCACATCTGTCATGGATATTCACTCACCCAATCCACGTCTCACTGCATAGCATGGCATAATAAGCAAACGTGAAGTAACTCCCAAGGTTTCATAAGTAAAACAGGTAATAGGTACTACCTCAATCTACTTCCCATCCCACAATTTAAGTAGATCCTAATCATGCAAGTGTTTGAGGATTGATCTAATGCATAAAAACTGGGTATGAGAACGGTATGATCAAAGTGTTACTTGCCTGCAAAGTTGATGAAGATGATTCGCACTCAAAACTCTTGATAGCTCTACTCGTCACACTCGGTCAATCTATCGTAATCAAGCAATAGTAACCACACATAAGCAATCACTCAAAAGATCGGAAAGAACGAAGAAAACAATTCGAAAACGTCAAAACCAAATCAAATAACTCTTGCAGCATAAAACAATTTCTAACAGTACCAAAATTATGTGAATTTGGCCTTATCAGAAAGTTTAGGTCAAGAGCTTCGATTTGCAAAAGAATCAACTAAATCGAGTTACTGAAACTCAAGTTATGATCAAACGAAGTTCAAATATAAATCTGTTTGAATTCAAATTTTAAAACTTTCAAAAACATGTTTGAGTTGGATTACTGGATAGAGGAGATTGTAACGAAGAAGTGGGCGTTGGTTTCGTTGGATTCCGACTTACGAGTAAAAAGTTATAGCCGTTTGAAGATTAGGGACACTACGGATAGGTCCATGACGGAAATTAAAATTAAAAAGAAAAATCTATCGAGCGAACGCCGCTAAACAAAACCGGAAAGAAAACCGCGAGAAAACCGATCTAGGGTTTCGGAAGGAAACCAAATGAAAACCGATCTAGAAAACGGAACGAAACCGATCTAGAAAACGTGACGCGCGCTGGCTAGTACCTCAAGAGGCGAGGGGCTCAAGGTGGCGGCGGCAAGTGGCGGCGGCGGCGCTGGTGAGTGGCGGCGGCGTGGGGGCGGCGGCGCTGGCTATATGCGCTGCTGCTGCTGCTGCTGAGAGGAGGAGAGAGAGGAGAGTTGATTTGATGTGTTGGAGGGGGTGCTTGGGTATTTATATTGGGGAGGAGGGTTTTGCTTGGGGTAGGGGACAAGAAATAGATTAGGATTAGGAATCCTAGGAATAAAAACGGAATAACAAAACGGGGTCAAATTCTACTAGGAATCGTAAAAGAATAGGGAACTTGGGGCTCCTGGCTCCCTAGGTGCGTGGTGCGTCGTTTGGCTTTGGCCTTGACGGGTCATTGCTTTAGCGGCTTGGGCCTTTGGCCCAAGGCGCCAGTGCTTCTTTTTTTTTTTTAATTTTTTAGAGACAAATAAAATAATAAAACCAAATAAATAAATATATTATATAGGCATATAATATATCAAAATTTTCAGAAAAAGATTTCCTACATGATGAACTTTATTCTAGCTTCAAATAAAATACACAAAATTCAAATAAAACAAACAGTGCTACTGCCCTAATAAAATCCACTGAAAATCATTTTAAAAATACCAAAATGATTTCAAATTAATTTCTCTCAATTTTCTGATGTAGGGAATCATGTTACCCTATTTCCATATATTTTATTTTTGGAGAAAATAATTTGAATAAAACTCAAATAACTCCAATTGAAAAATAATTCAAAGGAACTTTGAATTTAATTCTTTGAAACTCCCAACTCATATTTCATATGTTTTGAAGAAGTCATTTTATCTTCGCCGTGAAAATCATTGAGTTGCATAAAGTTTCAGAATTGGAAATATTTTCCAAATGAAATTCAAATATTTTCAACACCCTTGTCATTTAAATAAATGGAAGAAGTCATGTCATCTTCTCTCCGTGGTTTTGTGATGAAAAGAATTTGAATTCGAAGATCATAAAAGAAAATGAAAGTTTGGGAAAGTCCTTTATTCCTCTCATCTAACTTTCAAAAAGTTTCGAATTCACTCACTTTCAGTCAATCAATCAAACAATCAACCAAAACTATCTATTTGTTTATAACATTCCAAAATTTAGAATTTTGGGATGTTACAAACTACCACCCTTAAAATGAATCTCGTCCTCGAGATTCGGAGAGGCTAGCAAGAAATAGGTTAGGGTTTGGGGGTCTTCTCAAAATCCATCGATCGTCTCCGGGTCTCGGGTGCTACCACCCTTAGAAGCATTGTTAAGGTTCCATCAAAACTCATATACTCCATCCTTATTACTGACAGTGTCGGTCTTCTCAGGTATTAAGGATAATTCCTTCTCTGGGCTCTTCTGGTAGTGGCATAACCTTTTCCTCAATTCTTTTGTCCATTCCTCTTGGTAAGGTTATTCCGAGATTGGGTCTTCTTAGCTGATGGGTCTGGCGCCAATTCTAAACAAATATCGGTATCTCATGGTGGTCAACGATTTATGGTTTTCTCCTGCAGAAAACGGGTCTGGGTTGGACCTCACCGTATGACCTACGGTTGGCAACAGCTGCCGTGTACAAGGGGAAAAGAAATACCTATACCGTTCTAAGGTTTAAACAAGGTTTAATATCGCCGTATTGCAACTATAGGTAAGTCACTCAGATTTACTATCCCATATAGCAAAGCGAATAATAAGAGTAAGTCGGTATGGTGATCAATCCATCCCGCACCCAAATCATTACCTTGTACATGGTTTAGCGAATCTCGCATTCTAACACTCGGTCATCCTCACAAGCATTGCAGAATTCCTCTTGTCGACGAACCAAGTTCGGAAATCCATTGATTCTGCAAGCCAACAAAACATCTATCGTTCCTTAACAACTCTCAGGTTTTGCGTAAACTCCTATGAATTCGTTGGTCGATACAAGTCGTAACTTCTTCCATGGTTTTTCCTTCAGCAAGAGTGTGCTTGCTTCTTGGCAGGTCCTGGGGCCTGTGGGTTATGGCCCATCTCATCACTTGCAATCCTTGAACTCATCATCGGGGCAGCTGATCGTTATTCCAACATTCAACTTCCAGTATTCTTAAATCCATTCAATTGTACTGTCTTCCTTCCTTCTATTGGCACCAAACTAGACATGATTACTCAGACTCATCATGGAATTTCCATTGATCCATATTTCCAACATCATACCTCCTTTATATCCAGTAGTACTTCATCTCTTCATCCTCGTGGGATATCCCACCTACCGTGAAAAAAGCTTATACTTATGAAGTCCATACTCCACTTCGTGGAACATCATTATCCTTTCCTGGGTCAAGCGTTCTTACAGGGGAATATTGACCATCTCTACATGGCATTTCTTTGACTGGGAAAACGTGAAACACATCATGAACTCCTGACAGTCCTTCGGGTGACTTCAACTTGTTAGCCTATTCTCCCATATGCTCCAAAACTCGGTATGGTCCTACAAATCTCGGGGCTAACTTTCCCTTAACTCCAAATCGTTTAACTCCTCGCAGAGGTGGCACACAAAGATATGCTCTGTCTCCGATTTCATAGACTACCTCCTTGCATTTTGAGTCTGCATAACTCTTCTGCCTGGACTGAGCTATCTTCAGTCTATCTCGAATCAACTTAACATTCTCTTCTGACTCCTTGATCATATTTGGTCCAAACAACTGACGGTCTCCAACTTCATCCCACATCAACGGTGTCTGGCTCCTTCTCCCATACAAAGCTTCAAAAGGGGCCATCTTCAAACTGACTTGGTAGCTGTTGTTGTATGAGAACTCCCCGTAGGGTAGATTATCATCACTACTAGATCCATAATCTAGCGCACACGCCTCAATATGTCCTCCAAAATCTGATTGACTCTCTTGATTTATCCATCATGCTGCGGATGAAAGGCTGTCTTGAACTCTAGCCTAGTACCCAAAGTCCAGTGCGGCTGATTCCAAAACTTTGAGGTAAACTGTGTTCCTCTATGATGGTCCTCGAACTCCATGCAGACATACGATCCTTGTCCAATATATCTTGGCCAACTTCGACTTTCGTATTTCATCGGGATAAAGTGAGCCACTTTGGTCAAGCGAGTCAACTACTACCCAGATAGAATCATATCCCAATCGGGTTCGGGAAATCCGAAATGAAATCCATACCAAGCTTATCCTACTTCCATTCGGTATCGGCATAGGCTGCAATAATCCTGCTGGCTTCGATGCTCGCTTTTACTTTCTCCGCATGCATCACTTACGACTACATACTCCATAATATCCTTCTTCATACCAGTCCACCAGAAACACTCCTTCAAATCCAAATACATCTTGGTGTTTCCAGGGCGAATCAAGTATGGTGAGTCATGAGCCTCCTGAAGTTTTAACTTCCTGATCTTTGCATTATTGGGTACATGTACACTCTCCTCAAACCATAAGGTGTCGTGCTCATCCTTACGAAAACCTTTGGCCTTTCCTTTGCTCATCCTCTCTTTTACCTCAGCAATCTCTTTGTCATCCTTCTGAGCTTCACGGATCTTTTCCAACAATGTAAACTGAACTTCCATTACTGCAACGAAACCTTTGGGAACAATCTCCAACTGAAGTTCCTTGAGATCCTCGGCTAACTCCTTTGATAATCCTCCGATTATGAGGGTATTCGTCCTTGTTTTATTTATGGTTATATCCTATTTCTCCACAAGGCTTGTACGCACAAGGTTTCTTCATATCCTTTCCATAAGGATTCAACTTCTGGGACACAAACCGAGACTTTAGCAAAGTCAACTTAAATTCTTCCCAAGTGGTTACTCCTAGCCACATTGATGGTTTGGTACATCCTCCACTAGATAGCAGCACCTCTTTCAAAGCACTGAAGAGCATGCTGGGTCATATCTTTTCTGACTATCGGGTTATTCTTCATGTGATCCTCCATGTTCTGAATCCATCGGTCTGTCTCCAATTGACTCATTGGTCCGAAAATTACAAGCTCATCTCCATCCATCCTCTAATGGGTCCATGGGTTTGGGTGGGATAAGAGAGATCGAGAGGGATGCACACAATACAAACAAAAGTTTTGAAAAGGCAGATTTTATTGTGGCTGTCGGAAAAACATCAAACAAAATGACAGCTCACAATCGTCGCATCTAACGTAGGTATGTAACAGGGGTTTGGTCTTCTAACGGTCAATAAATCTTCAAAGTCATCAAACTCTTCCAATCTTGATCATGTCTCTGATGGCTCCTTCTGATCCTGCTTGTCCTTCAGTTACTGTCAAATCTCCGGTATCTCGATGTTTTGCTCCTTCATCTTGTCTACTTTCAGCTTCTGGGTCCTGAGTTCTTCACGAACTGCTTCCTTATCAAATACTGCTTCCTGCAGATCCACCTTAAACTTCTTCATGTAATACTCCGGATCCCGGTGATACACCAGCTAAGGTTAAAACTCCAACGTTTGTAGATAGATGCTTCATCAGCTTTCTACCATCCAATCCTTCCATGCATCTGCATGCTTAACTCCGCACGGTGACAATAGCATAGGCGGGCGATAACATCATGGATAGCGTGTTTCTGCTCTTGTCATTTTCATGAGCCATCATTCCATAGTTGATATCTCCTGCCTTAGGGTTTCCCTGACAAAGCTTTGAATTCTAATGCTCCATGTTCCAGTCTTTCTCCTATACACCTTGATCTCGGTTATTGATAACTTCCATAGTCTGCCAAGTTCCATAAGCGTAACCTTCCTAGGTCATACAAATCCGGAATTTATTTGGAGCCTTCAAATCTCCTAGTCTTGGTCTTCACCGTTGTAGTTTCCGTTTACGGTAAAATCATCTTCATTCCAAATGGTCTTAGTTGTCCGATATCTTGTCTCCTTGGAGTGGTCTCATCACCAAATCTTCGAGTGGTCAAAAGGAAAAGGGTATGGTCTCACTAAAAGGAATATTTGAATAAGCTCGAAGAGAAGAGAGGTAAAAGATCTTTTTGAAAATGAAGTTGTAGAGAAAATCTTTCCTATGGGCTTATCAGTTTCTAGGGTCACGTCCTACAGTCAACATGTGCTCTGATACCATCTTGTAGCGACCCGACCCGAATGGATCAAGTCTCTGTGCTTTCGTGTCATCCCTGGATCGGTATCTTTGACACACGATTACTCGAAGGATTTATAACAGAGGTAAATCACATGTATGAAATAACGTAAATACTATTACCTCGATCCATAATATAGCGGAAGCAACAAGGTTGTGGATTCCCATCAACACCAACGGCAAAGTTGAGTATAGGAAATCGTAACCCTAACGTATCACTTACTCGTCGTCTGAAAAGTCTGCAACATGAAAAGTTGCAGCCCGAAAACGGGTCAGCACATGGAATATGCTGGCAATGTAACACATAGAGAGTAATGAAAGAATAGGCTATACTACATGCATATATGGCTGGTGGAAAGCTCTATGGTTACAGTTTTTGCGAAAAGCCAATTTTTCCCTACTGCAAAGGAATAAATTTATTTAACTATCATGGTGGTTGTTAAACATTGAGAATGGTTGACAGCATTCTCAATCCCAATTAAAAGTACTCATTAAAACCCAAACAAATTATATTAAGTAACGTGATGAGATCAACAGGATATCCAGGTACTAGATACTCAAAATTGTCCATAACCGGGGACACGGCTAACCATGATTAGTTTATACACTCTGCAGAGGTTTGCGCACTTTTCCCCACAAGACTCAATTGCCTCCATTTGGTTTCTCGCACTACATGGTGTTTGAGAAACGGATGACCGAGACATAGTTTTTCAGAAGCGCTAGCACCTTACATGTGGGTAGACCGTACCAACCTACATCCCCTACATCAGCTAGCCTACCCGTAAGAGTTCGCACAACTTACTCAGCTATGCCAGAGCCCATAATGGCTTGTGGCTGCACACGGAAGTTTCTAGTTTGAATAATCTCATGATCCCTTTGGGCCTGGGTGGCGGTCCGAAGAAATACAGGCAAATCCTGTCTACCTGTGTGCCTTGACAGCAAGTCTGAATAGCCAGTGCCTCAATCCACCAGATGTGTGTTTAAGTTGCCACCTTAGATAAACCATTAATTATCAATCTCACATCTGTCATGGATATTCACTCACCCAATCCACGTCTAACTGGCATAGCATGGCATAATAAGCAAACGAGAAGTAACTCCCAAGGTTTCATAAGTAAAACAGGTAATAGGTACTACCTCAATCTACTTCCCATCCCACAATTTAAGTAGATCCTAATCATGCAAGTGTTTGAGGATTGATCTAATGCATAAAAACTGGGTATGAGAACGGTATGATCAAAGTGTTACTTGCCTGCAAAGTTGATGAAGATGATTCGCACTCAAAACTCTTGATAGCTCTACTCGTCACACTCCGGTCAATCTATCGTAATCAAGCAATAGTAACCACACATAAGCAATCACTCAAAAGATCGGAAAGAACGAAGAAAACAATTCGGAAAACGTCAAAACCAAATCAAATAACTCTTGCAGCATAAAACAATTTCTAACAGTACCAAAATTATGTGAATTTGGCCTTATCAGAAAGTTTAGGTCAAGAGCTTCGATTTGCAAAAAGAATCAACTAAATCGGAGTTACGAAACTCAAGTTATGATCAAACGAAGTTCAAATATAAATCTGTTTGAATTCAAATTTTAAAACTTTCAAAAACATGTTTGAGTTGGATTACTGGATAGAGGAGATTGTAACGAAGAAGTGGGCGTTGGTTTCGTTGGATTCCGACTTACGAGTAAAAAGTTATAGCCGTTTGAAGATTAGGGACACTACGGATAGGTCCATGACGGAAATTAAAAATAAAAAGAAAAATCTATCGAGCGAACGCTCGCTAAAAAAAACGGAAAGAAAAACCGGCGAGAAAACCGATCTAGGGTTTCGGAAAGGAAACTAAAACGAAAAACCGATCTAGAAAACGGAACGGAAACCGATCTAGAAAACCGATCTAGAAAACGTGACGCGGCGCGGGGCTAGTGCCTCGAAGAGGCGAGGGGCTCCGGCGGTGGCGATGTAGGGCAGCGGTGGCGGCGCTGGTGAGGGGCGGCGGCGTAGGGCGGCGGCGGCGCGGCTATGGCGCTGCTGCTGCGGAGGAGGAGGAGGAGAGGAGAGGAGAGTTGATTTGATGTGTTGGAGGGGGGGTTCTTGGGTATTTATATTGGGAGGGAGGGTTTTGCTTGGGGTAGGGGACAAGAAATAGATTAGGATTAGGAATCCTAGGAATAAAAACGGAATAACAAAACGGGTCAAATTTTACTAGGAATCGTAAAAGAATAGGGAACTTGGGGCTCTGGCTCCCTAGGTGTGTGGTGCGTCGTTGGCTTTGGCCTTGACGACGTCATTGCTTTACGGCTTGGGCCTTTGGCCCAATGCCAGTGCTCCTTTTTTTTTAAAAAAAAAATTTAGCAGAGACAAATAAAAATAATAAAACCAAATAAATAAATATATTATATAGGCATATAATATATTAAAATTTTCAGAAAAAGATTTCCTACATGATGAACTTTATTATAGCTTCAAATAAAATACACAAAATTCAAATAAAACAAACAGTGCTACTGCCCTAATAAAATCCACTGAAAATCATTTTAAAAATACCAAAATGATTTCAAATTAATTTCTCTCAATTTTCTGATGTAGGGAATCATGTTACCCTATTTCCATATATTTTATTTTTGGAGAAAATAATTTGAATAAAACTCAAATAACTCCAATTGAAAAATAATTCAAAGGAACTTTGAATTTAATTCTTTGAAACTCCCAACTCATATTTCATATGTTTTGAAGAAGTCATTTTATCTTCGCTCGTGAAAATCATTGAGTTGCATAAAGTTTCAGAATTGGAAATATTTTCAAATGAAATTCAAATATTTTCAACACCCTTGTCATTTAAATAAATGGAAGAAGTCATGTCATCTTCTCTCCGTGGTTTTGTGATGAAAAGAATTTGAATTCGAAGATCATAAAAGAAAATGAAAGTTTGGGAAAGTCCTTTATTCCTCTCATCTAACTTTCAAAAAGTTTCGAATTCACTCACTTTCAGTCAATCAATCAAACAATCAACCAAAACTATCTATTTGTTTATAACATTGCAAAATTTAGAATTTTGGGATGTTACAGATGCGATCAAGCAGTTCGTTCAAGGATGAAACATCTGTCTGATCCATCTTTTCAGAGTGTTCGAGGCTGATGCGGAGATGATGTTTGGTGATTGCGAGGGTTTCCTTTGGCTTAACGGCCAAGCAGGCTCCCATGGTGAAACCGCCAAGCTGGAGGACCTGTCCTGGAGCTAGCACTAGGACAGCGAGCTGCTAAACGAACGGTTTTAACCCCTTTTCGCGACGGCCTTTGGAACTGTCGCCAAGTGAGTGTGGGCGATAGGGCGGTCCTTCCCACACAACCCAGAAACCGTCGGGATATGCCCTCCTGGCACACACGCTCGGCAAAATGATGTTGTGTGCGACCGGCGAGCACTCAAATACAGAAATACGTACAGTAGTGCTAAAAAAATACAATTATACAGGCGAAATCATTTCCGGTCGTAAGTACATCCCACACAGTCAGTCAGCGCTAAACATTTCCGTTCGTATATACATCCACACAGTCGCTCCTAGGAAAACGTTTCTGTTCACAAGTACATCACACACAATTTTCCCGGTTAAATCGTTTGTGATAGCATTTCCATTGCACACGGTATTACCAATTTTGTCGTTTGCGTTATTGAATTCATCACACACGGTGCCAAGAAGAAACTGTGTGTCAAGGGCTGTCCATCACACACAGTTTTTATGTGGTAAGCATTTGCGCCAGGTGGCCTCACGCAAACAGTTTTCAAGAGGATGTCGTGTGTGATTGTTTATTAATCTAACATGATTTATTCCTAGAAACTGTGTGCATTATTGAATGCATCGCACACGGTGTTTCCTCAATAATCGTTTGCAATAGAAAAACCCAATTAGCAGGCTAATTATCTGATTATTCATAATCCATTCATTAATCTAATTGACATTTCATATTAAGCACACAATATATTTCATTTTCATAATTGAAATACATCAGAGTACAACATCATATAGCTTCAGTACTCAGCTACCCCATTACACAACTACACCAGGACCAAGTTTCACATGCAACATCTATAACCTTTCGAAATTAGCATCATAGACGGTACATAGACAGATGTATCCCATCTGGAAAACTGCTGAAGCAGAAGGCGGATATTGAGCCTTCATTGATGTTGAAGGTCTTTGTAACTTTAGGCCAGTGCCTGTGGATGATTGACCATCCATCCTTCGTCCTCTTCAGGAACACTTCAATATTGAACCGTGAGTGTTGTATGAATACCTTCCTCGCCTCCTGACCATACATGTGGTTTGAGAGGTAATCATCAGTGAACTGCTGTGGAAAGGCCTGAAAACAAGGATGTGCATAAATATCTTCTCTATATTGGAAATGGGGCAAAGGAATAAAAAAGGCAAGGTATAATAGTTAGTACCATCTTGTAGTGAACTGATGTCTTCTTCATTGTGCAGACAAAGATCTTGTTGTTTTTAATCGCTAATTTCTTTATCCTAACAATCTTTCTGACTTTCTTGACTTGTCTGATATTCATGGACAACACATTTCCACATATACAAAAAGGGTCGAACAGTGGGTCAAAACCTCTGACAGCAAGACCTACATGTGCAAGACCAAAATTTTAAAAACCTAAATATTAGAATGGTTCCTGCAATTGCACAATAATGTGCTATTAGACAACAGACCATGCACGTGCTAACCTCAATTGTAAACCTCAGTGCTTCCCATTGTTTCTCTGCAACACATATATGGTAGTTAGTCATCAGGTTAAGTAAGGGTCGCATGCTATCCGTAAAATATGTTGATGAAAAATAAGCACATTGCAGATTCATCAGATTAATTCAAGCCACATGGAAAACCCATTTATCCAAACCAAGCATAATTAAGAACTAGGAGATATAGCACTTGTATATGTTTTTCATGTATTAAGTGCAGCCAAATTTGATTTATTCCTCACATGCACAACAATACAAAATTTTACCCACGACAATTGGACATCACAGTGTAGAATTGAACCAAACAGTTAGCTAAACACCACAACAAATGAAACCAACATTAACTGAGCACCACATTGCACAATCTAACATACTCATAATAGAAGATCAGAAAGTTAACCAAACCAAGCATGCTTACAACTTGGAAATATAGCAATTGTATTTGTTTCTCATGTATTTAGTACAGCCAAATTCGATTTATTCCTCACATGGTATACAATAACAGGATGCAGCCACAATAATTGAACATCGCATTGCAGAATTGAACCAAGCAGTTAACTAAACACCACAACAAATGAACCAAACGTTAACTGAGCACCGCATTGCACAATATAACATACTCGTAATAGAAGAACAGACAGTTAACCAAACCAAGCATGCTTAACAACTTGGAAATATTGCACCCTGAAGAATTGAACATCACAATTGCAGAATTGAACCAAGCAGTTAACTGAACACCACATTGCACGACATATAGAACATATACACTATAGTAGAAGATTGCATGGTAAAAGTAGATAACACAATTCACTAGAATTTGTTAAGGAAAGGTAGTATCTAGCAAACGATAGCCTCGAGAAAACGCCACGAACTGTCATTTAAAGTAGCCAACCATGTCACGGCGTCAGCGCGCGAGGCGTCAACGGTGGCCTCGATGGCGAGGTGCTCCTCCAAGATCTGGGGGTCGGCACGAATGGCAGCCATCGCGACCTCATCCGCACATGCAGCCGCGATTTGCTTCTCCGCTGCCAAATGCTCCTTGAGATCCTGGATATATTGCATGCACCATGGCTTAGGGCGGCGTTTATTCGGTGGAGGGGTTGGTGATTTGGGTGGAAGGTGTCGCGCTCGCACCGTCGGTTGGGGCATGTGGGATGTGTAAGGAGGAGTATGGGGGTCGGGTGTGGATTACCTGCCTGGATAGGCGAGGCCGAGCAGCGTGAAGGAGGGTCGCCGGCGAGGAGGCGGCACTGCACGAAAGGAGTGAAGGTTTCAACTTGGAAAGAAAGGCGGAAACAGGGGAAATGTGGCTTTTGGTAAGGGGGAGGGGGCAGGGAGGTAGATATTTCCACGGAAGCCGAAAATTTGGAATCGCTTCAGCGAAAAAACTGGCGCGCAAAGTGTCATCAGACACGGTCCGTTATTCAGAACTGTGTACAATATGTGAACATCACAAACGATTCAGATAGCTTAACCCGTGTGTGTTGAGTTTGAACATCAAATTTTTTTGTTCGAATTTCCCTGGTTACAGTGGTCATCCACATCATTGCATAATTTGGGTACACAAAGAAGACTAACTTCTTAATCAAGCAAGTTGAGCAATTAAACAGAGCTAGCTGACCTAAACATTACTCTAACAAATTAAAGACCGGCGCTCTTAATTAAACAAAACAAAGAGTACTACTACGGCTGGTGCTCGTCGATCTCTGCCGCCGCCTCCATGTCCAGCTCGCGCCCGACGGTCTCCTGGGGAAGGGGCTCCATGGCATCAATTGCACCATACTCGGCAAGCATCTCGCCATCCGCGTCCGCCATATCTTTGGCATAGGCCGCCATGAGCTGGGCGTGGGCGGCCGCAATCTGGGCTCTGGTGGGCTCCGTCGTGGCAAGGTATATATGCCACGCAGGAAAGGACGGCTGCTCGAACTCTGTCGGCGATTGTCAGCTGATACGTCAATTTTGCATCATGCTTTTATATCAATATTTATCGCTTTATGGGCTGTCATTTCATGTTATGTCACAATACTTATGGCTATTCTCTCTTATTTTACAAGGTTTACATGAAGAGGGAGAATGCCGGCAGCTGGAATTCTGGGTTGGAAAAGGAGCAAATATTGGAGACCTATTCTGTGCAACTCCAAAAGTCCTGAAACTCCACGGATTATCTTAAGATAAATAAAGAAATATCGTCGCCAAAGATGAAGGCCAGGGGGCCCACACCCTGCTCACAAGGGTGAGGGGAGCCCCCCCTGGGGCGCGCCCCCTACCTTGTGGGCCCCCTGGTGGCTCTCCGATGCCCATCTTCTCCTATATGAAGTCTTTTGATGAGAAAAAATCAGAAGCAACCTTTCGGGACGAGACTCCGCCGCCACGAGGCAGAACCTTGGCGGAACCAATCTAGGGCTCCGGCGGAGCTGTTCTGCCGGGGACACTTCCCTCCGGGAGGGGGAAATCATCGTCATCATCATCACCAACGCTCCTCTCATCGGGAGAGGGCAATCTCCGTCAACATCTTCACCAGCACCATCTCATCTCCGAACCCTAGTTCATCCCTTGTATTTTACTCTTGTTACTTATTGCTCGTTACAATTTATCTTATCACAAAACTATCTGTTACCACTTATTTTAGTACTTGCAGAGAATACCTTGCTGAAAACTGCTTATCATTTCCTTCTGCTCCTCGTTGGATTTGACAATCTTACTTATCGAAAGGACTATGATAGATCCCCTATACTTGTGGGTCATCAAGACTCTTTTCTGGCGCTGTTGCCGGGGAGTGTAGCGCCTTTGGTAAGTGGAATTTGGTAAGGAAAAAATTTATATAGTGTGCTGAAATTTTCTGTCACTTGTTACTATGGAAAGTAATTCTCTAAGGGGCTTGTTCAGGGTATCTTCACCCCGTCCAGTAGAGCAAAGAGTTGCTCCTCAACCTACTGAACCTACTGAAAATGAAACTCCTTTTGAAGTTCCTTCGGGTATGATGGAAAAACTGCTGGCTAATACTTTTACAGGAGATGGAACAAAGCATCCTGATGAACATCTACTCTATGTGGATGAAGTTTGTGGATTATTTAAGCTTGCAGGTATACACGATGATGTTGTTAAGAAGAAGGTCTTCCCTTTATCTTTGAAGGAAGACGCATTGACATGGTATAGGCTATGTGATGATACGAGATCATGGAACTATTAAAGATTGAAATTGGAATTTCACCAAAAGTATTACCCTATGCATCTTGTTCATCGTGATCGCAATTATATATATAATTTTTGGCCTCGCGAAGGAGAAAGCATCGCTCAAGCTTGGGGGAGGCTTAAATCAATGTTATATTCATGCCCCAATCATGAGCTCTCAAGAGTGACAATTCTTCAGAATTTTTATGCTCGGCTTTCTGATAACAATCGCACCATGCTCGATACTTCTTGTGTTGGCTCTTTTATGATGAAGACTATTGAATTTAAATGGAATTTATTGGATAGAATTAAACGCAACTCTGAAGATTGGGACCTTGACGAAGGTAAGGAGTCAGGTATGACGCCTAAGTTTGATTGTGTTAAATCTTTTATGGATACCGATATTTTCCGTAAGTTTAGCACTAAAATATGGACTTGACTCTGAGATAGTAGCTTCGTTATGTGAATCTTTTGCTACTTATGTTGATCTCCCCAAGGAGAAGTGGTTTAAATATCATCCTCCCATAGAAGTAAAAGTAGCTGCACCTATTAAAGTTGAAGAAAAGACTGTCACTTATAATGATCCTATTGTTCCTACCTCTTATGTTGAGAAACCACCTTTCCCTGTTAGAGTAAAGGATCATGCTAAAGCCTCAACTGTTGTTCGTAAAAGCAATACCAGAACTTATACACCTCCTAAGCAAGTCAAAGTAGAACCTAATATTGCTATTGTTAAAGATCTCTTGTCTGATAATATTGATGGGCATGTTATCCAATTCTGTGGTGAAACTGCTAGAATTGCTAAACCTTGTGCTAAAGATAAACATAGACATGTGGTAGGTGTGCCTGTTATTTTTGTTAAAATAGGAGATGATTGTTATCATGGCTTATGTGATATGGGCGCTAGTGCTAGTGCAATGCCCATTGAATTATATAAAGAAAATATGCATGATATTGCACCTATTGAGTTAGAAGAAATTGATGTCACAATTAAGCTTGCCAACAGAGATACTATTTCACCAGTGGGAATTGTTAGAGATGTTGAAGTCTTGTGTGGAAAAACCAAATATCCTACTGATTTTCTTGTTCTTGGTTCTCCACAAGATAGCTTTTGTCCCATTATATTTGGTAGACCCTTCTTGAATACTGTTAATGCTAAGATAGATTGCAAAAAGAATGTTGTTACTATTGGCTTGGATGATATGGTTCATGAGTTTAATTTCTCTAAATTTAGCAAACAACATCGTGAGGAAGAATTGCCTAGTAAGGATGAAATTATTGGTCTTGCTTCTATTGCCGTACCTCCTAGTGATCCTTTAGAACACTATTTGCTAGACCATGAAAATGATGTGTTCATGAATGAAAGAAGGGAAATAGATGAAGTATTCTTTAAACAGGAACCTATTCTGCAACATAATTTGCCTGTTGAAATCCTAGGGGATCCTCCCCCACCCAAGGGTGATCCCGTGTTTGAGCTTAAACCGTTGCCTGATAATCTTAAATATGCGTATCTTGATGAAAAGAAAATATATCCTATTATTATTAGTGCTAACCTTTCAGAGCATGAAGAAGAAAGATTATTGAAAACTCTGAAGAAGCACCGTGCCGCTATTGGATATACTCTTGATGATCTTAAGGGCATTAGTCCCGCTCTATGTCGACATAAAATAAATTTGGAAGCGGATGCCAAACCAGTTCGTGATCCTCAACGACGTTTGAATCCTAAAATGAAAGAAGTGGTAAGAAAAGAAATACTCAAGCTTCGGGAGGCAGGTATAATTTATCCCGTTGCTGATAGTCAGTGGGTAAGTCCTGTCCATTGTGTCCCTAAGAAAGGAGGTATTACTGTTGTCCCTAATGATAAAGATGAATTGATTCCGCAAAGAATTATCACAGGTTATAGGATGGTAATTGATTTCCGCAAATTAAATAAAGCTACTAAGAAAGATCATTACCCTTACCTTTTATTGATCAAATGCTAGAAAGATTATGCAAACATACACATTATTGCTTTCTAGATGGTTATTCTGGTTTCTCTCAAATACCTGTGTCGGCTAAAGATCAATCAAAGACTACTTTTACATGCCCTTTTGGTACTTTTGCTTATAGACGTATGCCTTTTGGTTTATGTAATGCACCTGCTACCTTTCAAAGATGCATGATGGCTATATTCTCTGAATTTTGTGAAAAGATTTGTGAGGTTTTCATGGACGACTTTTCCGTATATGGTTCCTCTTTTGATGATTGCTTGAGCAATCTTGATCGAGTTTTGCAGAGATGTGAAGAAACTAATCTTGTCTTGAATTGGGAAAAGTGCCACTTTATGGTTAATGAAGGAATTTTCTTGGGGCACAAAGTTTCTGAAAGAGGTATTGAAGTTGATAAAGCCAAGGTTGATGCTATTGAAAAGATGCCAAGTCCCAAGGACATCAAAGGTATAAGAAGTTTCCTTGGTCAAGCCGGATTTTATAGGAGGTTCATTAAGGACTTTTCAAAAATTTCTCGGCCTCTGACTAATTTATTACAAAAAGATGTACCATTTGTCTTTGATGATGATTGTGTAGAAGCATTTGAAATACTTAAGAAAGCATTAGTCTCTGCACCTGTTGTTCAGCCACCTGATTGGAATTTACCCTTTGAAATTATGTGTGATGCTAGTGATTATGTTGTAGGTGCTGTTCTAGGGCAAAGAGTTGATAAGAAATTAAATGTTATCCATTATGCTAGTAAGACTCTAGACAATGCTCAAAGAAATTATGCTACTACCGAAAAGGAACTTTTAGCAGTTGTGTTTGCTTGTGATAAATTCAGACCCTATATTGTTGACTCTAAAGTAACTATTCACACTAATCATGCTGCTATTAAATATCTTATGGAAAAGAAAGATGCTAAATCTAGACTTATTAGATGGGTTCTCTTGCTGCAAGAATTTGATATGCATATTGTTGATAGAAAGGGAGCTGAGAACCCCATTGCAGATAATTTATCTAGGCTAGAGAATGTTCTTGATGAACCACTACCTATTGATCATAGCTTTCCTGATGAACAATTAAATGTCATAAGCACTTCTCGTAGCACTCCTTGGTATGCTGATTATGCTAATTATATTGTTGCTAAATTTATACCACCTAGCTTCACATACCAGCAAAAGAAAAACTTCTTTTATGATTTGCGAGATTACTTTTGGGATGACCCACATCTTTATAAGGAAGGAGTAGATGGTGTTATTAGACGTTTTGTGCCTGAGCATGAACAGGAACAGATCCTACGCAAGTGTCACTCCGAAGCCTATGGAGGACACTACGCTGGAGATAGAACTGCACATAAGGTATTGCAATCCGGTTTCTATTGGCCCACTCTCTTCAAGGATGCCCGTAAGTTTGTTTTGTCTTGTGATGAATGTCAAAGAATTGGTAATATTAGTAGACGTTAAGAGATGCCTATGAATTATTCACTTGTTATTGAACCATTTGATGTTTGGGGCTTTGATTATATGGGACCTTTTCCTGCCTCTAATGGATATACACATATTTTAGTTGCTGTTGATTACGTTACTAAGTGGGTAGAAGCTATTTCAACTAGTAGTGCTGATCATAACACTTCTATTAAAATGCTTAAGGAAATTATTTTTCCGAGGTTTGGAGTCCCTAGATATTTAATGACTGATGTTGGCTCACATTTTATTCATGGTGCTTTCCGTAAAATGCTTGCTAAATATGACGTTAATCATAGAATTGCATCTTCTTATCACCCACAGTCTAGTGGTCAAGTAGAATTGAGTAATAGAGAGCTCAAATTAATTTTGCAAAAGACTGTTAATAGGTCTAGAAAGAATTGGTCCAAGAAACTTGATGATGCATTATGGGCCTATAGAACTGCATATAAGAATCCTATGGGTATGTCTACGTATAAAATGGTTTATGGAAAAGCATGTCACTTACCTCTCGAACTAGAACATAAGGCATATTGGGCTATCAAAGAGCTCAACTATGATTTCAAACTTGCCGGTGAGAAGAGGTTATTTGATATTAGCTCACTTGATGAATGATGAACCCAAGCTTATGAAAATGCCAAGTTATTTAAAGAAAAAGTTAAAAGATGGCATGACAAAAGGATACATAAGTGTGAGTTTAATGTAGGTGATTATGTATTGCTATACAACTCTCGTTTAAGATTTTTTGCAGGAAAACTTCTCTCCAAATGGGAAGGTCCCTACGTTATCGAGGAGGTCTATCGTTCCGGTGCCATAAAAATCATCAACTTCGAAGGCACAAATCCGAAGGTGGTAAACGGTCAAAGAATCAAACATTATATCTCAGGTAATCCCATAAATGTTAAAACCAATATTATTGAAACCGTAACCCCAGAGGAATACATAAGGGACACTTTGCAGACCGTTTCAGACTCCGAAAAGGAATAGGTATGTGGTACGGTAAGCAAACCGACTCCAAAACAATTTTTAAGGCAATATTTCTCCGTTTTGGAATATTTAGAAAAATAGAAAAATAAGTGGAAGTTGGGAAGGACACGAGGGCCCCACGAGGGTGGTGAGCGCGCCCCCCCTACCTCGTGAGCACCTCGTGTGCCCTCCGGACTCCGTTCTCTTGCACGATACGTATTTTGGTCGGTAAAAATTCATTTTATATTCTCCCGAAGGTTTTGACTCCCGTATCACGCAAATATCCTCTGTTCTTGTTTTGAGTTGTTGCTGTTGCAGATTAGAGCAAGATGTCTTCTCAAGAGTCAGTCGGGGAGAGCTGGGTATCTAATCCGGCACCGGAACCAAGGGCAAACAGCGACGCTGACCACTTTGGGCCAGCAATGGAGGAAGAGATGGAGGCCGACTTGATGAGGGTAGATGCCATGGAGGATCAAGAAGTCACCTCTCGCCTCCGAGCGGGGTTCACGATGGGGGAACTACAAAGCTCAGCTATTCCAAACTCGGTTATCCCTCCCAATGTTAGATTTCTTTCTTATGAAAATATGAGGAGGAGTGCCTCTTGTTCTCCCGCAGATATGCAACACCCTTGGGTGCAAGGAGCTTTAGCCGTTACAGGAAAGCTTCGCAAGGAAATAATGGACCTCAAGCAGCAAGTCAATAAGCTCGAGGAGGAGAACCGTATCTTGAGGGGAATCATCGCCAAGAATTTTACACCAACAACCAAGAAGGAGATATAATCACATGGGTATGGGCACTCCCCTTGGCAACTGCCAAGCTTGGGGGAGGTGCCCCGGTATCGTATCACCATCACAACTCCTATCTTTACCGTTTTTCTTAGTTCGATCCTATTAGTAATATCCTGATTTAGTAGAATAAAGTCATGGCATGATCTAGTTTTGAAGTTTTGCTTTATGATCCCTCTATGTAATCGAGTCCGTGAGCTATATATAATAAAGATTAGTGTTGAGTCAAGGGCTTGATTATTTTGCCATGATCTTGGGTGATAAAGGAAAAGAATAAAAAGAAACAAAGACTTCATATTGATCTTATCGAGAGTAATGACTTCACATAGAAAGAGTATGATGATTAAAAGTTGTTGGGAGTTGGCAAATATAGCTTTGGTCATCGTTGCAATTAATAGGAAGTAATAAGGAAAGAGAGGTTGCACATATAGATATATTATCATTGACATCTTTTATGATTGGGAGCACTCATTAAAATATAACATGCTAAAGAGTTGATGTTGGACAAGGAAGACAACATAATGAGTTATGTTTTCTTATATCTGAGATAAAGTATGTTGTTATGGATCCTCTAACATGTTGAGCTTGCCTTTCCCCCTCTTACTAGCCAAGTTCTCAGCACCAAGTAGAGATACTACTTGTGCTTCCAAATACCCTTAAACCAGTTTAGCCATGAGAGTCCACCATATCTACCTATGGATTGAGTAAGATCCTTCAAGTAAGTTGTCATCGGTGCAAAGAAATAAAAATTGCTCTCTAAATCTGTATGATCGATTGGTGTGGGAGAAATAAGCTTTATACGATCTTGTGATATGGAAGAAATAAAAGCGACAGACTGCATAATAAAGGTTCATATCACAAGGGAAATATAAAGTGACGTTCTTTCGCATTGAGATTTTGTGCATCCAACCATAAAAGCGCATGGCAACCTCTGCTTCCCTCTGCGAAGGGCCTATATTTTATTATTATCTTCTACCTTATGCAAGAGTCACGGTGATCTTCACCTTTCCTTTTTTATTTTATCCTTTGGCAAGCCCAGCATGTTGGAAAGAACATGACATACATATCTAATTGGATGTGGGGGAGCATGAATTATTATTGTTGACATTACCCTTTAGGTAAAAGGTTGTGGGGCAAAACTATAAGCCCCTATCTTTCTCTGTGTCCGATTAAAACTCTGTAACCACAAGTATGGCGTGAGTGCTAGCAATTATGAAGGACTAAGTGATATTTGAGTATGTGGACTTGCTTTTAAGCTCTGACATAGACTCTTTCTGATGTTATGATAAATTGCAATTGCTTCAATGACTGAGGTTATAATTTGTTGGTGCCCAATAAAGTTTCTGATTCGTACTTTTGCATTGTGAAAAGATCATCACTTGAACATAAGTAATCATATGACAAAATCTATATATGTTGCTGTTATGAGAATAATCATGATGCCTTCATGTCCATATTTTATTTTTATCGACGCCTCTACCTCTAAACATGAGGACATATTTATTGTTATCGGCTTTTCGCTTGAGTACAAGCGAGGTCTAAGCTTGGGGGAGTTGATACGTCCATTTTGCATCATTCTTTTATATCGATATTTATCGCTTTATGGGCTGTTATTTCACGTTATGTCACAATACTTATGGCTATTCTCTCTTATTTTACAAGGTTTACATGAAGAGGGAGAATGCCGGCAGCTGGAATTCTGGGCTGGAAAAGGAGCAAATATTGGAGACCTATTCTGTGCAACTCCAAAAGTCCTGAAACTCCACGGAATATCTTAAAATAAATAAAGAAAAATCGTCGCCAAAGATGAAGGCCAGGGGGCCCACACCCTGCTCACGAGGGTGGGGGGCGCCCCCCCTGGGGCGCGCTCCTACCTCGTGGGGCCCCTGGTGGCTCTCCGATGCCCATCTTCTCCTATCTGAATTCTTTCGATGAGAAAAAAATCAGAAGCAACCTTTCGGGACGAGACTCCGCCGCCACGAGGCGGAACCTTGGCGGAACCAATCTAGGGCTCCGGCAGAGCTGTTCTGCCGGGGACACTTCCCTCCGGGAGGGGGAAATCATCGTCATCATCATCACCAACGCTCCTCTCATCGGGAGAGGGAAATCTCCACCAACATCTTCACCAGCACCATCTCATCTCCGAACCCTAGTTCATCTCTTGTATCCAATTCTTGTCTCCAAGTCCGGGATTGGTGCTAGTAGGTTGCTAGTAGTGTTGATTACTCCTTGTAGTTGATGCTAGTTGGTTTATTTGGTGGAAGATCATATGTTCAGATCCTTTATGTATATTATTACCCCTCTGATTATGAACATGAATATGCTTTGTGAGTAGTTACGTTTGTTCCTGAGGACACGGGAGAAGTCTTGCTATTAGTAGTCATGTGAATTTGGTATTCGTTCGATATTTTGATGAGATGTATGTTGTCTAGCCTTTAGTGGTGTTATGTGAACGTCGACTACATAACACTTCACCATTATTTGGGCCTAGAGGAAGGCATTGGGAAGTAATAAGTAGATGATTGGTTGCTAGAGTGACAGAAGCTTAAACCCTAGTTTATGCGTTGCTTCGTAAGGGGTTGTTTTGGATCCATATGTTTCATGCCATGGTTAGGTTTACCTTAATACTTTTGTTGTAGTTGCGGATGCTTGCAATAGAGGTTAATCATAAGTGGGATGCTTGTTCAAGTAAGAACAGCACCTAAGCACCGGTCCACCCACATATCAAATTATCAAAGTACCGAACGCGAATCATATGAACGTGATGAAAACTAGCTTGACGATAATCCCATGTGTCCTCGGGAGCGCTTTTCCTATTATAAGAGTTTGTCCAGGCTTGTCCTTTGCTACAAAAAGGATTGGGCCACCTTGCTGCACTTTATTTACTCTTCTTACTTATTGCTCATTACAATTTATCTTATCACAAAACTATCTGTTACCACTTATTTCAGTACTTGGAGAGAATACCTTGCTGAAAACTGCTTATCATTTCCTTCTGCTCCTCGTTCGGTTCGACACTCTTACTTATCGAAAGGACTACGATAGATCCCCTATACTTGTGGGTCATCATCAGCTCTTCGGCCGTGGGTTGCCGACCGTTGGCGGAGAAGCTTTGCTTGATTTGTGCGGTGATCGCCACAAGCTGGGCGTCGACGGCCTCGACATGGTAGTGGGCGGCCTCCATTAGGGCTAAGGCCACCGCTGCGAAACGGACAACTGTTGTGCCGCTCTCGCTAGTTGCTATCCCCGAGGCGGTTGCTGCTGCCGTCGCATGAGAAGCAACAACGGCCGTTTGGGCTGCCTTGGCCGCCCGGATGCAGACTGTGGTCGCCCTCACAAAGCTTGTTAGCACGCGCCTGGTGGCTGCGGCCGCGCTCTCGCCGGACTGGGCCGCCGAAGTTGCCCTCACGACGTGGGTCCACGTCCCCATCTCTCTTCGGCGACGAATGAACAGTGAAATGATATTTCAGGAGTGAGCTAGTGTGCTTGACACGCCGGCTGTGGACTGTAGCCGACGCACCTTCTCGCGTAAGTCATAGGCGTACTATACACCGACGGAGCTCCAAGATATTTTGTGCTGCATCTCACACGGTTGGTGATAATAAACTATGTGCGATCTACTTGATTTATCGTCTTGATTTGAATTACGTAATGGGGTCACGGCTATAAAGGATGGTGTTTGAATTGTTAGAACTTTTATCTGCAGTGAACATGCAACTATAGGTGTGTCATCGAAAAATTGGAATTATTCAGGGTTCGTTTGGATGTTTTTATACATTAACTTGGTTTTGTAGGCATTTCAGGTGCATAATTCTAATTTGAACTACATGCACATGCTCTAGTGCATATAAACGGGTTGAAAAATCAAATATATGTCCTTGGTTGCTGATGACCCGCAAGTATACGGGATAGTTGTAGCCTCTTTCGATAAGTAAGAGTGTCGAACCCAACGAGGAGCTAAAGGTAGAATAAATATTCTCTCAAGTCCTATCTGCCACTGATACGACTCTACGCACGCTTAGTGTTCACTTTACCTAGAACAAGTATGAAACTAGAAGTACTTTGTAGGTGTGAAAGGATAGGTTTGCAAGATAATAAAGAACACGTAAATATAAACTAGGGGCTGTTTAGATAAATATGCAATAAAGTAAATATAGCGAGTGTGGAAAAGTGGTGGTAGGAGTTGTGAAATTGTCCCTAAGTAATTGACTATGTTACTGGACCGGTAATCACTATTGCAATTCTATTTGAGGGAGAGGCATAAGCTAACATACTTTCTCTACTTGGATCATATGCACTTATGATTGGAACTCTAGCAACCATCCGCAAATACTAAAGATTCATTAAGGTAAAACCCAACCATAGCATTAAAGCATCAAGTCCTCTTTTATCCCATACGCAAACAACCTACTTACTCGGGTTTGTGTTTCAGTCACTCACGCAACCCACTATAAGCGAATCATGAACGCATTGCAACACCCTACAGAGGGAATCCCTCACGCTTGCGCGACACGGAGGGCACCAAAGGACAACACCAATAATAAAACATGCAACTCAAACCAATCATAGCAATTCATCAATCACCGATAGGACAACAAAAATCTACTCAGACATCATAGGATGGCAACACATCATTGGATAATAATATGAAGCATAAAGCACCATGTTCAAGTAGAGGATACAGCGGGTTGCGGGAGAGTGGACCGCTGGATATAGATAGGGGAAGGTGATGGAGATGTTGGTGAAGATGACGGCGGTGTTGGTGAAGATCGCGGTGATGACGATGGCCCCCGGCGGCGTTCCGGCGTCACCGGAAGCAAGAGGGAGAGAGCCCCCCTTCTTCTTCTTCTTCCTTGACCTCCTCCCTAGATGGGAAAAGGGTTTCCCCTCTGGTCCTTGGCTCCCATGGCGTGGGAGGGGCGAGAGCCCCTCCGAGATTGGATCTATCTCTCTGTTTCTGCGTTCTCGAATTCTGCCCTGGCACCGTTTCCTTTATATCTGGAGACCCATAACTCCGATTGGATTGAAACCTTCGCCCAGATTACTTTCCAAAAATTAGCTTTCTTGCGGCCAAAGAAGGGCGTCAACCGCCTTATGGGTGGCGCACGAGAGCCCAGGGCGCGGCCCCCTATCTCGTGGCCAACCCGGACACCGTTTCGCGTTGATTTTACTTCCCGAAAATCATAAATATTCCAAAAAAATCTCCGTCCGTTTTTATCCCGTTTGGACTCCGTTTGATATTGGGTTTCTGCGAAACAAAAAGCATGCAACAGATAGGAACTGGCACTGGGCACTGGATCAATATGTTATTCCCAAAAAATAGTATAAAAAGTTGCCAAAAGTATATGAAAGTTGAATAATATTGGCATGGAACAATAAAAAATTATAGATACAACGGAGACGTATCAGCATCCCCAAGCTTAATTCCTGCTCGTCCTCGAGTAGGTAAATGATTAAAAAAGATAATTTTTGATGTGGAATGCTACCTAGCATAATCTTGATCATATGTCTAATCATGGCATGAATATTAAGACACGAGTGATTCAAAGCAATAGTCTATCATTTGACATAAAAACGATAATACTTCAAGCCTACTAATAAAGCAATCATGTCTTTTCAAAAATAACAAGGCCAAAGAAAGTTATCCCTACAAAATCATACAGTCTGGCTATGCTCCATCTTCACCACACAAAATATTCACATCATGCACAACCTCGATGACAAGCCAAGCAATTGGTTCATACTTTTTTAACGCGCTTCAGCTTTTTCAACCCTCACGCAATACATGAGCGCAAGCCATGGACATAGCACTATAGGTGGAATAGAATTGATGATGGGGGTTATGTGGAGAAGACAAAAAAGGAGAAAGTCTCATATCGACGCGGCTAATCAACGGGCTATGGATATGCCCATCAATTGATGTCAATGCGAGGAGTAGGGATTGCCATGCAACAGATGCACTAGAGCTATAAGTGTATGAAAGCTCAACAAAAGAAACTAAGTGGGTGTGCATCCAACTTGCTTGCTCATGAAGACCTAGGGAATTTGAGGAAGCCCATCGTTGGAATATACAAGCATAGTTCTATAATGAAAAATTCCCACTAGTATATGAAAGTGACAACATAGGAGACAATCTATATGAAGAACATGGTGCTACTTTGAAGCACAAGATATGAGACTCACTACATGAATAATGGTGCTACTTTGAAGCACAAGTGTGGAAAAAGAGATAGTAACATTGCCCCTTTTTATATATTTTCTTTTTTTTTCTTTGGCCTTTCTTTTTTTTCTTTTTGGCATTTCTTTTTTTGGGGGACAATGCTCTAATAATGATGATCATTACACTTTTTTTTACTTACAACTCGATACTAGAACAAAGATATGACTCTATATGAATGCCTCCGGCGGTGTACCGGGATGTGCAATGATCTAGCATAGCAATGACATCAAAAAACGGACAAGCCATGAAAACATCATGCTAGCTATCTTACGATCATGCAAAGCAATATGACAATAAATGCTCAAGTCATGTATATGATGATGATGAAAGTTGCATGGCAATATATCTCGGAATGGCTATGGAAATGCCATGATAGGTAGCTATGGTGTCTGTTTTGAGGAAGATATAATGAGGCTTATGTGTGATAGAGCGTATCGTATCACGGGGTTTGGATGCACCGGCGAAGTTTGCACCAACTCTCGAGGTGAGAAAGGGTACCGAAGAGGCTAGCAATGATGGAAGGGTGAGAGTGCGTATAATCCATGGACTCACATTAGTCATAAAGAACTCATATACTTATTGCAAAAGTTCATTAGCCCTCGAAGCAAAGTACTACTACGCAAAAGTTTATTGTCCGACTTCGTTACATAACGGTTCACCATACGTGCATGCTACGGGAATCACAAACTCCAACACAAGTATTTCTACAATCCACAACTACCCACTAGCATGACTCTAATATCACCATCTTTATATCGCAAAACTATTGCAAGGAATCAAACATATCATATTCAGCGATCTACAAGTTTATGTAGGATTTTATGACTAACTATGTGAATGACCAATTCCTGTCATCTCTCTAAATAGATATAAGTGAAGCAAGAGAGTTTAATTCTTTCTACAAAAGGTATGCCCACGCTCTAAAAAATATAAGTGAAGCCAAAGAGGGAAACAGATGGTGGCGGCGTCGGGGCGGCGGCGTCGGGGCAGCGCAAGACCACAGCGGTGGCGGCGTCGCCGACGGCGTGCAGACGCGGCGGACGGAGGGGGCGGAGCAAGGGGGCGGCGGCGTACGGTTGGGTCGAGTGGATTTGGCGAGGAAGGGAGGGAGGCAACAGTGCGAGGGAAACAGATGAACTAGGGGGAGGGATCTAATGGCGCACCGCACCACTAGTGCACCATAAGTACAACCATTCTAATGGCGCACCCCACCCCGGTGCGCCATTAGAATTTACTATCCCGACTAGTCAGGTTATATTCCACATAACCCCCACTCAATCAGAACAACCCCACTAACCCGACTGGTCAGCACGCAGCACACACACCAGGAGGTCCTGGGTTCGATTCCCAGGCTTCCCATTTTTTGTGTTTATGCATTTAAAATGTTGTTTGATATTTATTTGTGTTTAAATATGTTCAAACTTGTTTAAATCATAACAGTAATATTTTTTTATAAAAATAGTAATAATTTTTTTAATAATATCATCAAATTTGTTATTTGAAAATTTTTATGAATATGAAAAAATATCATCAAGTTTATTATTTGAAAAATACCATCAAAATTGTTATTTGAAAATATAATCAAATTTGTTTTTTTAGCAATTTTAGTTGCATTCATTTGTGACAAGTGGAGCGGGCTGGGAGGGTGCGGGGAGAGGGTGCGGGTGGTCGTCGTGGCGGTGGAGTGGGGAGGTGCGGGCGGGGTGTGTGGCGCGGCCGGTGGAGCGGGAAGGTGCGGTGGGGCGTCGGCGGTGGTGGAGTGGGGTAGGGTGCGGGTGGTCGTCGGCGGTGGAGTGGGGAGGTGCGGGCAGGGGTGGCGGCCGGCAGTGGAGCGAGAGAGAGTGCGGTGGGGCGTCGGCGACAGTTGAGTGGGGAGGTGCGGGCCGAGGGTGGCAGGCGGCCGTGGAGCGGGAGGAGTGCGGTGGGACGTCGTGGCGGTGGAGTGGGGAGGTTGCGGGCGGGGACGGCGGCGGCCGGTGGAGCGGGGAGGTTGCGGTGGGGCGTCGGCGGTGGAGTGTGGGAGGTGCGGGGGTCGGCGGCGGTGGAGTGGGGGAGGGTGCGGGCCGGGGGTCGGCGGCGGCGGCCGGTGGAGCGAGGGAGGGTGCGGTGGGACGTCGGCGGCGGTTGGAGTGGGGGAGGGTGCGGGGGGTCGACCCTGGTTACTAAGTTGGTGCGCCATTAGAAGTTTTGCAAAAAAAAAAGTATATATTCTAATGGCGCACGGTGTGGCCAGTGCGTCATTACTAGTTAGCACCAGTAATGGCGCACTATGCTATGGTGCGCCATTAGAATGTTTGGAAAAATTAAAAAAATTATTTCTAGTGGCGCATCATGTACCTGGTGCGCCATTAGTGTTTTCCACACTAATGGCGTACCAAAACATGGTGCGCCATTAGTATATACTAATGGCGCACCACCTGACAGGTGCGCCATTAGTGTCCATCCCATCTATAGCCCTTTTCCTAGTAGTGTGTGTCTCCCATTATAAAGTTGAATGGGGCTTTCTCACGATTATCAAAGTAGTACATAATATCTTTCGCATAATGCGAATCGAGGGTTTTAGGAGTAACCCCATCTACATGAGTAGCAAGTACAACTAATTTTTTGGTATTTTGCGTTCCATATCCATAACTAAAGATAGAGAACAACTAAGAACAGCAAATAAAAATTACTTAGTGATAAAGCAAACAAGCACACACGAGAATATTCACCCCACGCTATTACTCCCAGCAGCGGCGCGTAAAAAAGATCTTGATGACCATAAGTATACGGGATAGTTGTAGCCTCTTTCGATAAGTAAGAGTGTCGAACCCAACGAGGAGCTAAAGGTAGAACAAATATTCTCTCAAGTCCTATCTGCCACTGATACGACTCTACGCATGCTTAGTGTTCACTTTACCTAGAACAAGTATGAAACTAGAAGTACTTTGTAGGTGTGAAAGGATAGGTTTGCAAGATAATAAAGAACACGTAAATATAAACTAGGGGTTGTTTAGATAAAGATGCAATAAAGTAAATATAGCGAGTGTAGAAAAGTGGTGGTAGGAGTTGTGAAATTGTCCCTAAGCAATTGACTATGTTACTAGACCGGTAATCACTATTGCAATTCTATTTGAGGGAGAGGCATAAGCTAACATACTTTCTCTACTTGGATCATATGCACTTATAATTGGAACTCTAGCAACCATCCGCAAATACTAAAGATTCATTAAGGTAAAACCCAACCATAGCATTAAAGCATCAAGTCCCCTTTTATCCCATACGCAAACAACCTACTTACTCGGGTTTGTGTTTCAGTCACTCACGCAACCCACTATAAGCGAATCATGAACGCATTGCAACACCCTACAGTGGGAATCCATCACGCTTGCGCGACATGGAGGGCACCATAGGACAGCACCAATAATAAAACATGCAACTCAAACCAATCATAGCAATTCATCAATCACCGATAGGACAACAAAAATCTACTCAGACATCATAGGATGGCAACACATCATTGGATAATAATATGAAGCATAAAGCACCATGTTCAAGTAGAGGATACAGCGGGTTGCGGGAGAGTGGACCGCTGGATATAGATGGGGGAAGGTGATGGAGATGTTGGTGAAGATGACGGCGGTGTTGGTTGAAAGTGCAACTATCCCTAGGTGGTTTTGGTAATTCATAACAACATATAGCTCATTGAGCTAATGCTATTCCAAGACAAATATTTCAGGAAAGCTCAATGAATGGCATGGCATGGATGATGGAAGTGGATCCTCAAAATATGAAGGACAAAGGATTGGCTCAAGCTCAAAAGCTCAAGACTCTACATTTTACATTTTAGTGATCCAAGATCACATTGAGTCTATAGGAACAGCCAATACTATCAAGGAGGGATGAGGTGTTGCTTAATGAGCCTCTTGCTTCAAGTGCTTAGTGATATGCTCCAAAAACCCTCAACTACTTTCTCACGTCCACATATGACCTAAACCTAAAGACAAAATAGGTCCTACCGATTCTTTCTATCCGGCGCCACCGAGTTCAAATGTCATAGCCACTGCCACAAACCCTAGGAAAATCGGTCACACCGATAGGGATCTCGGTCTCACCGAGATGGGATTGTAATCTCTCTGTTTCCCTTCGTAAAGTTTCGGTCTAACCGAAGTGAGCGATCGGTCCCACCGAGATTGCAATGTAAACTCTCTGTTTCCCTTTCGTAACATTTCGGTCTCACCGAAAAGAGCGAATCGGTCCCACCGAGTTTACCTGACCAACTCTCTGGTTAGCTAATTCCCAAAATCGGTCTGACCGTGTTTGTGTAATCAGTCTCACCGAGATTACGTTATGCCCTAACCCTAACCATATCGGTCCTACCGAGTTGCATGTCGGTCCCATCGAAAATCACTAACGGTCACTAGGTTTACTGATTCGGTCCGACCGAGTTTGTTGATTCGGTCCTACCGAGTTTGGTAAATTGTGTGTAACGGTTAGATTTTGTGTGGAGGCTATATATACCCCTCCACCTCCTCTTCATTCATGGAGAGAGCCATCAGAACAAACCTACACTTCCAACTTACCAGTTCTGAGAGAGAACCACCTACTCATGTGTTGAGGCCAAGATATTCCTTTCCTCCCATATGAATCTTGATCTCTAGCCTTCCCCAAGTTTCTTTCCACTCAAATCTTCTTTCCACTAGATCCAAATCCTATGAGAGAGAGTTGAGTGTTGGGGAGACTATCATTTGAAGCACAAGAGCAAGGAGTTCATCATCAACACACCATTTGTTACTTCTTGGAGAGTGGTGTCTCCTAGATTGGCTAGGTGTCACTTGGAAGCCTCCGACAAGATTGTGGAGTTGAACCAAGGAGTTTGTAAGGGCAAGGAGATCGCCTACTTCGTGAAGATCTACCGCTAGTGAGGCAAGTACTTCGTGGGCGACGGCCATGGTGGGATAGACAAGGTTGCTTCTTCGTGGACCCTTTGTGGGTGGAGCCCTCCGTGGACTCGCAACCGTTACCCTTCGTGGGTTGAAGTCTCCATCAACATGGATGTACGATAGCACCACCTATCGGAACCATGACAAAAACATCAGTGTCTCCAATTGTGTTTGAATCCTCCAAACCCTTCCCTTTACATTCTTGCAAGTTGCATGCTTTAAATTCCGCTGCTCATATACTCTTTGCATGCTTGCTTGAATTGTGTGAAGATTGCTTGACTTGTGCAAAGATAGCTAAAATCTGCCAAAGTCTAAAATTGGGAAAAGGTTAAGTTTTTAATTGGTCAAGTAGTCTAATCACCCCCCTCTAGACATACTTCAAGGTCCTACAAGTGGTATCAGAGCATTGGTCTCCATTTGCTTTGATTTCCATAGCTTTTGGTGGTCATAGCCTTAGTTTCACAACCTAGGAGAGTATGGCGTCTAGCGAGGGAAATTATCACCGTAGAGGTCCTTACTTTGATGGCACTAATTTTGCTAGTTGGAAGCATAAGATGAAAATGCATATTCTTGGACATAACCCCGCCGTTTGGCCTATTGTGTGTATTGGCTTGCAAGGTGAATTCTTTGATGGGAGGGAACCGAACCGTGAAGCTAAAAGTGGATGAATTGAAGATGCTACAATACAACGATCAAGCTTGTGATATCCTCTTCAATGGCTTGTGCCCCGAAGAATTCAACAAAATCAGCCGTCTTGAGAATGCAAAGGAAATTTGGGATACTTTGATTGATATGAAGGTACCGACTCCGTCAAGGAATCCAAGTTGTATGTGCTCCAAAGTCAGCTTGACAAGTTCAAAATGAAGGATGGTGAAGGTATCGCTGAAATGTACTCTAGGCTTGCTCTTATCACAAATGAGATTGCCGGCTTAGGAAGTGAAGAGATGACCGACAGATTCATCATCAAGAAGATCCTAAGAGCATTGGATGGAAAATATGATACCGTGTGCACATTGATCCAAATGATGCCAAATTACAAAGATCTCAAGCCAACGGAAGTCATTGGAAGAATTGTTGCTCATGAGATGTCACTCAAGGATAAGGAGGAACTTCGCAACAAGTCAAGTGGTGCTTACAAAGCCTCATGAGAAGGCCCCACATCATCAAGTGAGAAACAAACCTTCAATGAAGAATTGAGCTTAATGGTGAAGAACTTCAACAAATTCTACAAGAGTAGAAGCAAAGAAAGAAGCTCTAAGTCAAGGTCCTACAATGACAAAAGATCTCCTAGTCGAGAGCGCAATTACTACAATTGTGGGAGACCTGGACACTATTCCAATGAGTGTACGGCACCCTACAAAAGAAGAAAAGATTCTCCAAAAAGAAGAAGTAGAAGAGAAGAATCACCACCAAGAGAGAGAAGGAGTAGAGATGATCGTTATGAACGAAGACCCTCATGGAGAAGCAAGGATTCGGAAAGGAAGTACAAGTCATCAAAGAGCTACACAAAACGAAGACATCAAGCTCATGTTGGTGAATGGGTATCCGGCTCCGACTCCGACCATCACTCTGAGAGAAGCTATCACTCCGACTCCGAATATACTCAAGATGAAGGTGTTGCCGGTCTAGCACTTGTGTCAACCAACTCCTACGACATATTTCATTCACCAAATGAAGGAATTGGAAGATGCTTCATGGCCAAAGGTCCTAAGGTAACACACCCCGAGTATGTTGATTTCAATAGTGATGAAGATGACTTGTTAGGTGATAATGATTTACTTATTGACAACTCTAGTGATGAATACTATGATGAAACGTCAATTAATCATGCTAATCAAGATAAAACGAATGACAATGATAAGGAGAAGATTGAGCTTCTAACTAAAGAACTAAACACTCTTAAGTTAGCTCATGAAACTATCTTCGAAGATCATCGAGAAATTTTAAGGGCTCATGAGAAGTTACGCTTTGAAAAGCTCAATCTTGAGCAAGAGCATGAGTTCTTAAAGGCAATCAATGATGATCTCCGTAAGAAAAGTTCTTCTTACATTGCCAAGCGTTTACTCTTATCTACAAGAACAAGAAAGATTCTTCTTCTAGTAGTAACAATAATAATGCTAAATCCAATATTGTTGCTTATAGTAGTTCTCTTGATTCCACTAATGATTCTCTTAGCCAAGTTAAACTTGAGCAAGAAAACAGCTTATTGAAGGGAATTATAGAGAAAGGTGTATACAAGAGCCTTGCCGGGAGTAGGCAATTCGAGGAAATTGTACGCAAGCAAGGAAGGCACCGGAAGAATCAAGGTGTTAGTTTTGAACGAAAGTTCAATGCCAATGGAGTTGAGTGGGAAGAAGATCAATACCCCATGACGAAGTTTGTTCCTCAACAAGAGAATTATGATCCTACTTCCTTCAAGGGAACACAAGCACAAGATGATCTTCCACCACAAGACCACAAGAACAAAGGCAAGGATAAGCTTCAAGAGGATATTGATGCATTTGAAGAAGCACCTAAGGCCTTGGTCAAGTGGGTTCCCAAGACTACGTCAAGTTCTACTTCATCAAGTACAACTACAACTCCAAGGATTCCCATCAAGATGATGTGGATCCCGAAGAAGAAGAACTAGAGTGTTCTTGAGGGTGACTCCGCCAACATTCTTCACTCATATCATTATGGCAAGGACAAGTGAAATCAACTTCCATATCTTGCACTAGTTCAAGGAGTCACAAACCCTCATGTTGGTAAGGCAAGGGACACGGTAACCTAATGTTTTCATGGACATCATCTTGTGTGCATCACTCTATGTCTATGGATATTCTTGTTTGTTCCTTGTGGGGCTAACCCATGTAGGTATTGAAAGTGCAACTCACTCCAAAGGATTGCTCCAAATGATCTACATCAACATTGAGCATCCACATCTTCAACACCTACATGAAGTCATCATCGACAAAACCCAAGGTTAGTCCATCCCTCTAAGGGGGATCTCACATCTAGGGAGCTTAACTCTAAGAATTGAGTCAAAGCAACTCTAATGATGTGAACACATCAATGCATTATGTAAAAGTGGTAACCCCACTTGAGCTTAAACGATGAGTATGACCTATGATCAAATGTTCTCATTTGACTCCTAAGTCAATATACTCATATATAGATGACCTAGTCATCGCCAATTGTTTGATAGATGCTAGAATTGGTTGTGCATGCTTTGCCACATATTTCATTTGTCATTTTATTGTGTGAGCATGTTGGTTGCATATTTTACTCATTCGAGGACATCCACTTGTTGTTTTGATTGATTGGTTTCTTTTTCTTTGGCCAAGTGGATGGACAAGAATGCCTAAGAACCTTCTCTAGCTATCTATGCTTTTCTCGTCTCAAACTCTATTCATGCTACATCACAAAATTTGATCAAGTCAGAATCGAACCACTCTGTGTGAGGAGCACTCGGAGTCCCGATTCGTCTTAGACTTAAACTTCCAAAACTTCTTTGTGCTTTTTGGTCTGACCGATTCCTCCATTTCGGTCATACCGAGACCACTAAGTCGATCTAGGTTTTCAATCTCGGTGCAACCGATTTGAACATTTCGGTCACACCGAGTTGATGTAACTGTCAACAGTTATTCATCTCGGTGCCACCGAGTTGTTCCACTTGGTCACACCAATAGTGTCTGGCTATATATTCACACGGGCAAAATTTTGGAAAACTTTCTCCAAACCTCTTTGCCCGCCAAGATAGCTCGCTTCTTCCTTCTAGGTCTCCGGATCGTCGACTTCGCCGCCACCGCCTCTGTCGCTGGTCTCCGCCACGCCGTCAACGGATTTCATCTCCGTCGTTGCCAGTGGCGAGTTCATCGCCAAATTAGGGTATGAACTCGATCACGGTGCTATCCTCGTCGATTCTCAAAGACATTGTGTTCATTATGATTCTTGCCACGATTGAAACACCTCTATCCAATCAAAACAATCCTTAGAATAGATGCGATTTGAAAATTTAGGGTTAGGTTTCCGCGAAACCATCTCGGACCCACCGAGTTGAAAAACTCGTCCCACCGATTCGCTAACGCCATTGCACTAGTAACTCTCGGCCGACCGAGAATTGCTAATCGGTGTGACCGATTTTAGAACTTTGTGAAACACTAGCAGTCTCGGTGCCACCGAACTGTGACTCGGTCTGACCGAGTTCACTAGTTTAGGTTCCAAAACTGCTTCGGTATCACCGAGTTTGAAAATCGGTTGATCCGAAATGCTTTCTGTGGAAAACTAAAATTAAGTTTTTGAATCATTCTTTTGCAAAAATCTCTGCATTTTGTGATGCTCATCCACTCTATCTCATCTAAAACAATTCACAGGGTCAGAAGTCAGTGTTTGCAGCATGTCAGACCAAAGTGACAGCCAGAACAAGTCAGAGGAGTAGATTCAGATGAGTGAGGGCACTAGTCCCTCTAGCAGCTCAGATGAGGGAAGCAGAAGCACTCCCAGCAATTTGCCCAAAGCTGCCACCAGGACAAGGAAGAAGAGAACCTCAGAATCTGAGGATGAGTATTATGTGGCAGTAGAAGATGAGGCCATTTCAAAGAAGAAAGTGCTCAAGAAGGAGTATAGCTCAGCTGCAGATAAGCTAGGGCTGAAGATCAAAAGGCCAGCAGGAAGACAACCCATGTCTAAAGCCAGAGCCTCCACTCAAGCATCTTTGGAATCCCAACCCAAAGAGCCTGCTGCAGAAGGAAAGAAAAGGAAGGAAATGGTCAAGAAGACCATGGCCAGAGTGATTGGAAAGCCTTCCATGATGGAATAAGAAGAAGAAGAAGAGGTTGTTGCACCAGCACCCAAGGTACAGAAGCTGATGGGTGATGCTATAAAGTCAGGGGTTGCAACATCAAAGCCCAAAGAAGCACCCAAAGCTGCCACCAAGCCCAAGACTGCACCTAAGAGGAATACCAGAACATATCTGCTGCTGAAAAGAACAAGGCCCCGTGCTCGATGTTGTTCTTGAGGAAGATGATGAAGGACAAGTCCTGAGGAAGCTCAAACCCAAGATTCCAGACCACAATGATGCTCATCCTGTGGCTGAGAACATGAAGATCAGGAGAGACTCAGGGTTGAGGCGATGGAGAGAGACAGATCCATATGCCACCAGGAGAAGGACTGCTGTTGATTACAGGTTCCACACAAAGGAACAGCAGGATTTCTATGAGACAATCTTGTTGGACAAGAAGCCTATAGTGTGTGATATGAGGTGGGTCGACTGGACCTACATAAAGGAGAATGAAGAAAATTATCCTGGAGTGTATGACAGCTTTAGTGCGTGTGGAATTGCAGACTTTGTTGGGCAGAAGCTCACAAACTGGAATGATGAGCTCATTATGCAATTCTACTCCACATCACATTTCTATCCAGATGGTAGGATAGTTTGGATGTCTGAAGGTACGAGATACCAATCAACTATTGAGGAATGGGCCAATCTGATCAATGCCCCAAAGGAGAGTGAAGATGACTTGGACGTCTATGCCAAGAAAAAGATGGATCACAATTCTATGTCACATAAGTACAAGGAGATCCCAGACAAAGCTCTTGAGACTTTCAAGTTTGGGTCAGTCCATTTTCTTCTGTCAGGGCTGCCAACGATCAACTGGATCCTAAGGCACAGTCTTTTGCCCAAGTCAGGTGACCACAACATGATCAGAGGGCATGCAATTAATTTGCTACACATATTTGATGTGCCACAGAAATTCAAGGTCATGAGCCTCATGGTTGAGACTATCAAGAGGACAGCAGCAGACCAAAAGAGAAGTTGTGGATATGCCCCACAAATTCAAGAGTTGATTAACTCAAAGATGGGCACAGGAAAGTATCTGTTGGATAAGGAACACTTTGTTCTCTATCCAGACTTTGAGGACAATCAAGTTGTGATGAATGAGAATGAACCATCATCAGTACAAGCTCAAGAGAAGAAGGAGAAAGCAAAGAAAGAGAAGGCTGCCAAGATGCCAACTCAAGAGGAGGCATCTGAGTACTTTTTGAAGAGCAAGCAGGACCAGCTTGGTTACTTGATAGCATCAACTCTGAGGATTGAGAAGGGGTTGGCCACCCTAACTCAAAACCAGGAGAGCCTGGAAAGAATCATGGAACAAAAATTCTTTGATCTAGATGTCAAAGTAACTGAGATTCAGTCAGTTGTGGAGAAGCTACAGGATGACATGCAGAAGAGGAAGGGCAGGACAACTACTGATGCATTTGCCAGAGTGCCTCGAGCTCAGAGATCAGCTGCAGAGCCAGTGCAGACACCAGAGTCACTTCATCTGCACCAGCTACAGCTCCAGTGCAACCAACTCCAGCACCAACTCCTTTAGCTCCATCCACATCAACTGAAGTCTTCGTCCAAGGAGCCATCTCTACGCCACCAACTGAAGACCTAGCCTGAGAGAATATATAGTACTATGCATTTTCTAGGAACTTTTTGGTAACTTGTTGCCAAAGGGGGAAAATGTATAGATCATAGGCTTCGAGAGAGAGAATTTGCTTTTGTTCTCTCTTGTCTTCTTGGTTGAACTTTTTTTGCTTTTGATTGCTTGAGATACTATGCTATTATCTGTGAGACATTGATGATCATGTGTTTGATCATAAGCTACACTTATGCCTGTTAGATGATATTATCTTACTTATCCTTATATGATCATTCACTTTGCTTGGTGATGAGTGCATGTATTTAATCTTTATTATTTTGAGCGCTCCACCAAGATGTATGTGACATGCAAGAGTAACCCATGAGCCTAATTCCTTGTGCATTTGCAGTCCAAAGCAAATCTTAAACTATGCACAAATTTAGGGGGAGCTCTTGCTTATCACATACTTCTCAAAGCGACGATGTTTTTCAATCTTATTATCATTTTTGAAGCTTTGATCTATATGTTGTCATCAATTACCAAAAAGGGGGAGATTGAAGGTGCAACTATCCCTAGGTGGTTTTGGTAATTCATAACAACATATAGCTCATTGAGCTAATGCTATTCCAAGACAAATATTTCAGTAAAGCTCAATGAATGGCATGGCATGGATGATGAAAGTGGATCCCTCAAAATATTAAGGACAAAGGATTGGCTCAAGCTCAAAAGCTCAAGACTCTACATTTCACATTTTAGTGATCCAAGATCACATTGAGTCTATAGGAAAAGCCAATACTATCAAGGAGGGATGAGGTGTTGCTTAATGAGCCTATTGCTTCAAGTGCTTAGTGATATGCTCCAAAAACCCTCAACTACTTTCTCACATCCACATATGACCTAAACCTAAAGTCAAAATCGGTCCTACCGATTCTTTCTATCCGGCGCCACCGAGTTCAAATGTCATAGCCACTGCCACAAACCCTAGGCAAATCGGTCTCACCGATAGGGATCTCGGTCTCACCGAGATGGGATTGTAATATCTCTGTTGCCCTTCGTGACGTTTCGGTCTAACCGAAGTGAGCGATCGGTCCCACCGAGATTGCAACATAAACTCTCTGTTTCCCTTTCGCAACATTTCGGTCTCACCGAAAAGAGCGAATCGGTCCCACCAAGTTTACCTGACCAACTCTCTGGTTAGCTAATTACCAAAATCGGTCTCACCGAGTTTGTGTAATCGGTCTCACCGAGATTACGTTATGCCCTAACCCTAAACATATCGGTCCTACCAAGTTGCATGTCGGTCCCACCGAAAATCACTAACGGTCACTAGGTTTACTGATTCGGTCCGACCGAGTTTGTTCGTTCGGTCCTACCGAGTTTGGTAAATTGTGTATAACAGTTAGATTTTGTGTGGAGGCGATATATACCCCTCCACCTCCTCTTCATTCGTGGAGAGAGCCATCAGAACAAACCTACACTTCCAACTTACTAGTTCTGAGAGAGAACCACCTACTCATGCGTTGAGGCCAAGATATTCCATTCCTCCCATATGAATCTTGATCTCTAGCCTTCCCCAAGTTGCTTTCCACTCAAATCTTCTTTCCACCAGATCCAAATCCTATGAGAGAGTTGAGTGTTGGGGAGACTATCATTTGAAGCACAAGAGCAAGGAGTTCATCATCAACACACCATTTGTTACTTCTTGGAGAGTGGTGTCTCCTAGATTGGCTAGGTGTCACTTGGGAGCCTCCGACAAGATTGTGGAGTTGAACCAAGGAGTTTGTAAGGGCAAGGAGATCGCCTACTTCGTGAAGATCTACCGCTAGTGAGGCAAGTCCTTCATGGGCGACGGCCATGGTGGGATAGACAAGGTTGCTTCTTCGTGGACCCTTTGTGGGTGGAGCCCTCCGTGGACTCAAGAACTGTTACCCTTCGTGGGTTGAAGTCTCCATCAACGTGGATGTACGATAGCACCACCTATCGGAACCACGACAAAAACATCCGTGTCTCCAATTGCGTTTGAATCCTCCAAACCCTTCCTTCACATTCTTGCAAGTTGCATGCTTTAAATTCCGCTGCTCATATACTATTTGCATGCTTGCTTGAATTGTGTGAAGATTGCTTGACTTGTGCAAAGATAGCTAAAATCTGCCAAAGTCTAAGATTGGGAAAAGGTTAAGTTTTAATTGGTCAAGTAGTCTAATCACCCCCCTCTAGACATACTTCAAGGTCCTACAATGGTGTAACGCCCCCGATGCGGCTATATCTCCCACGTGTCGAGGCACGACTTAGAGGCATAACCGCATTGAAAGCAATGTCGCAAGTGAGGTAATCTTCACACAACCCATGTAATAATCAAGGGAAAGATACATAGTTGGCTTACAATCGCCACTTCACACAAAGACATAATTAAACATACATCATTCAGAGTACACTCAAGGTCCGACTACGGAACCAAAATAAAGAAGATACCCCAAATGCTAACACAGATCCCCGAATCGTCCCAACTGGGCACCACTACTGATCATCTGGAAACGAAACATAGTAACGACCACGTTCCTCGTCGAACTCCCACTTGAGCTCGGTGGAATCACCTGCACCGCCTCATCGGAACCTGCAACTGTTTTGAAGTATCTGTGAGTCACGGGACTCAGAATCTCACACCAGCGAGATCAAGACTATTTAAGCTAAAAGGAAGGACAAGGTATTAAAGTAGAGCTGCAGCAAGCGGCTAGCATTTATGGTGGCTACTTCGCAAAAGAGAGCGAGGAGAGAAGCAAAGCGGTCGTGAAACTAATAGCGATCAAGAAGTGATCCTGAACTACTTACGCCGACATAACTCCAACACCGTGTTCACTTCCGGACTCACGAGAAGAGACCATCACGGTTACACACGCCTTGATGTGTATTTTATTGAGATCAACTTTGGGTTTTCTACAACCGACATTAACAAATTCCCATCTGCCTCATAACCGCGGCACGGCTTTGAAAGATATTACCTGCAGGGTGTCCCAACTTAGCCCATTATAAGCTCTCACGGTCAACGAAGGATTATTCCTTCTACCGGAAGACCCGATCAATCTCGAATCCGGACTACAAGACATTTCGACAGCAATAAAACAAGACCAGCAAAAGCCGCCCGATTGTGCCGACAAAACCCGATAGGAGCTGCACATATCTCGTTCTCGTGGCACATCCGGATGAGCAGTCCATACAACTAAAACCAAACCTCAAGTTGCCTTGAGGGCGCTGCACAGACTCTAGTTCGGGCCAGCACTCAAGGAGCACCGGTCCGGGGTTAAAATAAAGATGACCCTCGGGCTCGCGAAAACCCGGGGAAAAGGCTTAGGTGGCAAATGGTAAAACCAATGTTGGGCTTGCTGGACGAGTCTTATTCAAAGCGAACTGTCAAGGGGTCCCATAAATCACCCAACCGTAAGGAACGCAAAATCAAGGAACATAACACCGGTATGACGGAAACTAGGTGGCAAGAGGGAACAAAACACTGTGCATAAGGCCGAGCCTTCCACCCTTTACCAAGTATATAGATGTGTTAATTATAGCAGATATATATTGTGATATCCCCAACAAGTAAACATGTTCCAACAAGGAACAACATCTCCATGTTCCAACAAGGAACAAACTTCACTTCACTGCAACTAGCAACGCTATAAGAGGGCTGAGCAAAGCGGTAACATAGCCAAACAACGGTTTGCTAGGAAAGGATGGTTAGAGGCTGACATGGCAATATGGGTGGCATGATATAGCAAGTGGTAGGCATCGCAGCATAGGCATAGCAAAAGAGCGAGCAACTAGCATAGCAAAGATAGAAGTGATTTCGAGGGTATGGTCATCTTGCCTGCAATGTTCTCAGAGTTGTCGAAAGCTTGATCCTCGAAAACGTTCTCAACAGGCTCCTCGTTCACGTACTCGTCTCCCGACTCTACCCAAAGCAACAGCACAAACAAAGGAACCACAATAAATCACGGTGCAATGCACAATCAACATGATGCAAAACATGACATGATATGCGAGATGCGATATGCAATGCGTATGTGCACTCCGGAAGGAAAATGATGAACCAGGCATCAACTTGGCAAACCAAGCATGCCACTGGAAAGATGAGATGATTTCGGTTGAAATCGATATAAAGATCACCGGAATCGGATGCACGGTTTGCAAATGGCAAGCAAAACAAGAATGGCGCAAATCTGCCATTAACAGCATGATGCCACTTAGCAAGCAACAAATAATTAAGCTACTGCACCCAAACGTAACAACAAAGCACATGGCAGTGATCTACACATGATGCTCGACAAAAGATGAGCACTGAGCTACGGCTAGTTCACATCATAACAGGTTCAAACAAGCATGGCAAAAGTGCAATAATAATCAGGCTGGACATGGCAAAAACAGTAACAGGTTGCAATGTTCAGAGCATCAAAACTACATGCTACAGGAACTTAAAATAGCAAAACAAGGCATGGCATGAATCTACTCAAAGCATATTTCAAAAGTCCCTTACTGACCATAAGCCAAAATGGACTAGAAAATATAGTAACACTCATGTCAATATTGAAAGTCTTGTTAACAGATTCAGCAACTTGACATGTCAAAACTGATAACGAGATGGCATGTTAACAAGCTCAATGCACTCACTACAGAGCCTCAAATGATAAACTAAGCATACATACATCAAGAAGACATGACATAGAAGACATCCATGGCAAGAACACTAACATAGCATATACGGACAACCACAACATCCTAGGCAAAATTGAATAACACGTATACAATCTGCCAGGAATCATTTGGTAGCAAAAGTAGAGCTCGATTGACTCAAGCTATGGCATCCCATAATTGCAAACAAAGGCATGGATGGATAGAGCAAGTCATGCTTTACAAAACACCCTTACTGAAGTATCTCAAAATATGCATAGATCTCTCGGTATCATCAAGCAAACATGGCATCAAAATCAGCTAAAACAGGGCTGAAATCAGCAACAACAGGACACCTACTTTGCATGCTTGTGCTAGTCACCACATAGATCACAAAAATACATGGCATATACCACTGGAAAGATGACATGGCATTTTACAAAACTCATGTAGGACTCAAATTCATAGGATGCACATATTAATCATAGCAAAAATAACAAAAGTGCAACTCCTGATAAAAATCAGAAACTATCAGCACCTTGCACTCTTCCAACAGCATTTCGGGCATCAAGATGAGCTCAAATGAAAATGATGCAATGGAATGAAATGATCTACTCTTCGAGACGAACATTTTGACATATTATACGAAAAATGGATCTACGGATGCGAAGATATAGCAGGATGAAAATTGCCCAAAATTACATGAGAATAAGGACTTAGATGAAATTTTTAGGTCAACCCTCGATCTAGGGTTGCACGGAACCCGAGGCGTGGCGCTCTCGCCGGAGTGGAAGCGGGTGGCCGGCGGAGGCGGCCAAGGGCGGCGAGTCGTGGCGGCGTGGCGAGGCTCGCCGGCCAGGGCGGCGAGCGTGGCGAGCCCGGGAACCCGTGGAGCAGTGGCCGAGGCGGCGGCGGCGGAGAAGCGAGGCGGCGGCCGGCGGAGAGGTGAGGCGGAGGGAGGCCGAGAGCTCGGGCGGCGGGCGAGGCGCGAGGCGCGTCGCCGGGCCGGAGGCGCCAGCGCGGGGACCTCGGCGGCGGAGTCGACCGGCGAGGCGACGGTTCGCCGGCGACCACGGCGGCTCCGGGAGGCGACAGGCGGCCAGGCTCGTCCGGGCCCGATGGGCTCAGCGGGCCCGATCTGGCCGGAGGGCGTGGCGGAGTGGAGAGAGAGAGACCGTAGCGATGAGGTGGCGGCGTGATTAGGCCGAGGAGGCGGCGGCGGACGTGTCCGGCGCGCAACGGACGCCGTCCGTGTGGAGGAGGAAGAAGGCTAGGGTTAGGGTAGAATTGATCCGCAATTTGGGGAGGTGTTTAAATAGGCATAGAGGGAGCTAGGAGAGTCCAAATGAGGTGTAGTTTTCGCCCACGATCGTGATCGAACGACGGAGAGCATGGAGGTGACTTAGATGGGGTATTGGGCTGTTTTGGAGGGTGTTGGGCTGCAACTTAAAAGAGGCCTTTGCGAGTCACGGTTAACCGTTGGAGTACCAAACGAGCTCAAATGACCGAAACTTGACCGGTGGTCTCCGGTGTTATACCAAGGCCACTAGACAAACCTCGGTCCATTTCGAGACGGTTTAATACCCGCTACGGAAAAACGTAAGAGGGACCGCCGGGGAAGATAGGAGTGCCGGATTGCAAAACGGACAACGGGAAAAATGCTCGGAATCATGAGACGAACACGTATGCAAATGCGATGCACATGATGACATAATATAAAAATGCATGACATGGACAAAAGCAAAAAGGAGAAAACCCAACCACGGAGGGAATATCATATAACAATGCCGAAAATGGCAAGAGTCGGAGTTACAAATATGGAAAGTTACTTCCGGGGTGTTACAACACTCCACCACTACAAGAGGATCTCGTCCCGAGATCTAGGACTGAAAGAACTCCGGATACTCAGAACGGAGGTGATCCTCGCGCTCCCAGGTAGCTTCTCGGTCGGAATGGTGTGACCACTTCACTTTCAGGAATTTGATTGACTTGTTGCGAGTCTTGCGCTCGGTTTCTTCAAGAATAGCAATGGGGTGCTCATGATAAGAGAGATCTTCTTGAAGGTCAATCTCTTCGAAGTTGATAGTGCGTTCAGGAGTCTTGAAGCACTTGCGAAGCTGTGACACGTGAAACACATCGTGCACATTTGCGAAGTTGGATGGGAGCTCAAGTTGATAGGCGAGATCGCCTCTTTTCCCAATGATCTTGAAAGGACCCACGTATCTAGGGGCAAGCTTCCCTTTGATACCGAAGCGACGAGTACCTTTCATTGGAGAGACGCGGAGGTAGGCATGATCTCCGATTTCAAAAGTCACATCACGGTGCTTATCATCATAATAGCTCTTCTGGCGCGATTGCGCGGCTTTGAGATTTTCACGAATGACTTGGCACATTTCTTCTGCTTCTGTGATCAAGTCATTGCCAAGAAGTTGGCGTTCACTGTCTCGCACCAATTGAGAGGAGTACGGCACTTTCGCCATAGAGAATTTCGAATGGGGCCTTGCCCAACTCGCTTGGAAGCTGTTGTTGTAGGAGAACTTCGGCATAAGGAGACAATCTTCCCACTTCATACCGAAAGAAATGACACAAGCCCCGAGCATATCTTCAAGAATTTGATTAAGTCGCCGACTTGGCCACTTGTTTGAGGATGGAAAGCTGTCTTGAAGCGAATGTTGGTGCCCATGGCCTTCAAAAGACTCCCGAACTTGGAGGTAAAAATGCTGCCACGGTCCAAGAGATCACTTGAGAATACCGTGCAAGGAGACAATCTCGAGGTGTATAGCTCTGCCAACCGAGCTGCAGTGATGGATTCTTTGATAGGAAGAAAATGAGCCACTTTAGTAAGCTTGTCAATGACAACAAAGATAGCATCATTTCCACGCTTGGACTTTGGAAAGCCACCACGAAGTCCATTTCAATGTGATCAAACTTCCATTCAGGAATAGCAAGAGGTTGAAGGAGACCAGCTGGTCTTTGGTGTTCTCTTTCACTCTTCCGCAGACATCACACTCATTCACGAATTGAGCAATTTCTCGCTTCATTCGAGTCCACCAATATGACTGCTTGAGGTCATGGTACATCTTCGCATTTCCGTGATGAATGGATAGAAGCGAATTGTGAGCCTCGCTCATAATGACTTTTCTCAGATCACCCTTAGGAACCACAATCCGTCCTCAAAGAACAGAGTGTCTTTGTCATCAACGCGAAGCACTTGTACTTGAAATGCCCTTGTCAATACCACGCTTCACTTTCTTCACCATGGTATCCGAAGTTGAGCCTCACGAATCTGATCTTCCAAAGTAGGAGAGACTATGAGGTTGGCAAGAAAGCCTTGAGGAACAACTTGAAGATTCAGCTTATGGAAAGATTCACGAGATCCGCCGAAAGGGCTTGAGGATTAGATCATGCGAAGCTTTCCTGCTCAAAGCGCCTGCAATGACATTGGCTTTACCCGAGTATACTCAATACTTGGGTTGTACTCTTGAATCATTTCACCCATCGAGTCTGCCTGAGGTTGAGGTTAGGCTGAGTGAAGATGTACTTGAGACTCTTGTGATCGGTGAAAATGTCCACTTTCCTTCCCAACAAGAGATGTCTCCAAGTAATCAAAGCATGAACAACTGCCGCCAACTCAAGATCGTGAGTGGGGTAGTTCTTCTCGTTGAGCTTCAATCAAGCGAGAGGTATAAGCCACAACTCTCTTCTCTTGCATTAACACAGCACCGAGACCTTGAAGAGAAGCATCACGAACACTTCATATGGCTTGGATTCATCAGAGGAGTCGTAACAGAGCTGTGACGAGTTTCTCTTTGAGGGTTTTGAAAGCAACGCCACACTCGGGAGACCGACATACTTCACCGCTTCGGAGGAGGTTGGAAAGAGGCTTTGCAATCTTGGAGAAGTTCTCAACGAATCTTCGACAATAGCTTGCAAGACCAAGAAAGCTCATGAGCTGCTTGACATTCGAGGAGGTTCCCAATTCACAATTGCGGACACCTTCTCGGGATCAACAATGATGCCCTTGGCGTAGAGATGATATGACCAAGATAAAGCACTTCATCAAGCCGAATTCACATTTGGAGAACTTGGCATAGAATTGATACTCTCTCGAGCTTGTCTAGCACCAATCGCAAATGTTTGGCATGATCCTTCTTATTCTTGGAGAAGACCAAAATATCATCAAGATAGACCAAGACTAATTCATTGGTGTAGGGATTGAATATGAAGTTCATCATCCGAGAGAAAGTTGGAGGAGCATTGACGAGGCCGAAAGACATGACAAGATATTCATAAGAACCAAAGCTTGTTCAATGTCTGTCTTGGGAATATCTTGTTCACGAATGCGAATCTGATGATACCCCATAATGAAGGTCAAGCTTGGAGAACAACTGTAGCACCTTTGAGTTGCTCGAAAAGCTCATTGATGTTGGGAAGTGGATACTTGTTCTTGATTGTCTTCTTATTCAATGGACGGTAATCGACGCAAAGTCGGTCCGCGCCATCCTTCTTCGGACAAAAGAACACCACAACCCCAAGGAGATGAACTCGGTCCGATCAAACCCGACGCTCTTGTTCATCGAGCTGCTTCTTCAATTCCTTCACTCATCAGTCCAAGCTTGTATGGACGCTTGCAAACGGGTTCAGTGCCAGGCTCAAGATCGATAACGAACTCAACTGGCCGATGAGGAGGCATACCCGGAAGCTCTTCTGGAAAGACATCTTGGTACTCACAAACGACTGGAATCTGAGAGATGGCATTCAATTCGCCCTTCTCATTGAGAGAAAACAACCGAATAGTTTCATCACGAGAGGCATAGATGATCACATCATTAGAAGAATGAGTCAATTGAATTTCCCTGGCAGCACAATCAATCTGAGCTTTGTGCTGATAAAGCCAGTCCATTCCGAGAATAAGATCAATATCCGAGTCACCAAGGACAACTGGTTTAGCCAAAAACCTATAATCGCCCATCTTGATAGAAACATCCGGGACATAATTATTAGCTGTCATATGCTTACCCGGGGACACAATTGATAAGGAACTAGGCAACTCTTGATAACCGAATTCATGCTTAGATGCAAAAGGTCTTGATATGAAACAATGCGATGCACCAGTATCAAATAAGACTTTTGCAGGAATATCATTAATCGAGATTACCCAATATCACATCGAAGATTCTCCGCTTGAGCTGCATTCATCATATTGACCTTGGCATGATTTGGATTATGCTTGACCACTGCATTGCTGGAAGATTTCACAGGAGGAGGAGGCGGAAGGCGCCTTTGGTTGAAGCACTTGTTCGCATAGTGGCCCTTCTGCTGACACTTGTTGCAAGTGACCTCAAAGAGCGGACGGTGGTAAGGAGCACTTGACCTTGGAGCTTGAGAATTAGACTTGTTCGATAGCTTGGGTTGGGTGGGTGGGAAGATCCACGCCACCTGAGTTCTTCTTTGGTAAGGTGGCGGAACGGAGGAGGGGGCAGATAAAACTTCGCTGCTTGGCTGCCACTTGAGAGGACGAGGAGGACTGAATCTGCATCCCCGATTCTCTTCTTAGAAGCCTCGATTTGAGCTGAGCCGCTTCTTGCTTGAGCCATGTTGTAGAAATCATCATACTTATCTCGCTCAAACAAGACAAGAGGTAATTGCAGATCTTCTCTCGCACCACCTCCGAATCGATAGATCATACTCCTTTCATC